>VKOC01002915.1:0-12710 GCA_009364415.1 Spea multiplicata | reverse complement strand
AGAATTTAAACTGTAATTGAGTTTTAGTTGTGTGTTATTTGTTGAACGGGCCCCTACGTTTGAAAGGGTCACCAAGGCTTCTTGTAGTGCAAAGGGACTTTTTGTAGCTTGTAACAATGACATCTCCTGCCAATGACTTCTGTAATTATTTATTGCCATGCACAAAGAATGTGTTCATTGTCACCTTGTATTTATTTGTTCCATAAAAAGATGATAAGCAAATGCCACTACGCCCACTCGTTGCTCACTAATTTATAGATTTAATTTGCCTGCATATTTGTCAATACTTTATCCGTTTACATTTGATTTGTATTAATTCCCATTTATCATTCCCATGGTATTATTTTTTTTGCCCATCATACGATCGTTTAATACATAATACTGTGGGTTTTTTTTTCCACTGTTCTAGTTTGATATCTACTATAGGCAGGGCTCCATCTACCATATACACAGATTAAGCAGCTGCCTAGGGCCCCATTGGTTGTTCTTTAGTTTGTTTTATTGTTGTCAAACTTTCCCTGACTACAGTATTTTAGAAATAGAAGGTCATTTTGAGGGACAATCAGAGACGTAAATTGACATAGATGACCCATACCGGTAGCCTATTGCGAGGGAAATATATATTAGGAATTTTAATAATATATTTCAAGGGATTGAGATATATTATTAAAACAACCGTATTAGTAGCTTTGCTCACTTACTGCCCATACTCTGCATATTGTTAACTTTGTGTTTTGCTGTCTTAAGCAATATTCACAATTTAACTCATGCATGTCTGTATAATACAATTTTTTCTCCATATGTGTCAGTTATTCTCTAGCTAATTCAATTTTTGTCCCATAAAATATGCTCTTTGAGATCGCCATTGCTTGTGTACTGTATGTAGGCAGAGAAAAATCTGTATGACATGGTTGCAGCAGACATAGACTGCTTGGGAGGCAATCTATAATGCTAAATGAATGTGTATAATAGACATGCTACAGACTTTATTACAGAAATGCCAAAACAAATTTCATGGCAAACCTAGTTACCATTATGAAACAAATGAGGAAAAGAGTCTTTTCTTATATCAATGGGGAAAAAAGATGCAGCTATTTGCCTCTGTATCTTTACATAATATAATCACACATCAGTTTTTATGTGGAAATGCAGCGTTTTGCGGAAACATTGCCAATCGCTGGATTGTTTTATGAGCACCTTAAGCCAAGTAACTCCCTGATTGTTTTATAATTGACACGGAGTCACACTAAGCAACAAGTTGTTAATTCAATTTGTTACTCATTCACCTTCTGTTTTATAGGTTTTGAAACAGGATATTTCCAAGGTTTACAATTAGTGTCCATGGATACCTTTGGCCTGAAAAACACCTCTAGTGTGTTCTAATATCATTCACTTGAATGTAAATGTACTTTTTACTCTACAATCTAGTGTCCACCCAGCATACCTGAGATTTTCTCAGGGCTGGCCACTTCGAGATGTAGATGGGGGGGTTATGGCGATCTGCACATAGTGGTGTAATGGCCAGGTGTCCTAATACTTTCATCCATATAGTATATGTGTATTTTAGTTCCTAGGTTATGTATAGGACTTTCCCTATGGCATCAGATTAGAAGATGTATACCTGGTTAAGCAAATGGAAGTTTGTTTTCCATTGTAAAGACAGGAACTACTGTCTATTTGGTAAAATATCCCACAGGATGTGCAATTGGAAATACATAATGTATATATATTTTGAATATATATAATGTGCTTGATAAGTATTATTATTGACTTATGTATTTTATGTATTGTCTTTGTTTCATCGTAATTGTTTAATTTAATTCAATTGTAGTTGAAAAAATAGTTTGCAAACTAGCACTTTTGGAACCTATTACAGTAAACAGATCATATCACTTAATACTGATAATTTCCTTGTCCAGAGTAGCTTATCATTTATCTTTCTCTCACACACATCCAGAGCCGGCGTTAAGTGTTCTGGGACCCTGTGCGGACTACTCCTCTGGCGCCCTCCATTCCCAAAAAAAAGAAAGGAAAAAAATCTCCCCCCTCTGCCCCTTCTCAGTGCCTTCGCCCCCTTCTAACTATCTACCCCCTCTCCCTACATCTCATTATCCTTACTTACCTTGTTGAGTCCTGCGTCCGTCTTCCCGCTCGGCCGCGGTGCGTGCTTCACAGCTGAGTGCCTGAATATTACGGCGCTTGGCATGAAACGCCGGCACCGCGACGGAGTCACGGAGAGTGAGGGGCGCCGACCAGTCGCTGAAAACTTCACGAGCAACCACTCGGCGCCCCTGCCCAGGACTTAAATTAAAAAATTAAAATTTGTTTTTTTAACTTTATTTAAAATCCTCTGTGTTAAATAAAGTTAAAAAAAACCTTTATTTAACATGGGGATGTTCAATAAAGTTTTTTGTTTAAACTGTATTTAACATCCTCCGTGTTAAAGTTAAAAAAAAACTTTATTTAACATGGAGGCTGTTAAATAAAGTTAAAAAAACCACGGTGTTTTAATTTAAGTCCCGGACGGCGCCCATGTTGCCATGGCGCCCTAAGGCTGGCCCTGCACACATCGACTCAATACTACACTCAGTCGCATGGAACATTGCATATGTTTATGTACCTAATGTAAGATGTAACTGGTTCAGATACTATAAGCAGAGGTGTAGCTGCCACGTTAGTTTACCCATTTGCTGCATCTATTTCTGAATCCTGCATGGTCCTTATTCTGTAATAACTGTCTTAACCGTGATCCTGTGCTACCTGCTTTAATCACGATTTGTAGAGCCTCATAAGCATCAGGGATCTTATTCCATCTGAAGAAGAGACTTCCGACAGTTACTCACATTATTTTATTCTTATTTGGGACCACAAGTCTCTAAAATGTTGTTCTATGCAGGGATGTATATTTGGGCTCTGGTCTAGTCAAGGGCAGGACCCCTACTTCTAAAGCTACCATCCTTTTCTTCTTTTTTATATGATGTCACATCCTTAGAAATACATAGAAAGCCAGGTATTGTGTGCTGTGTGGGGTGTGCTGGCTAGGAATAGTCATCCATACTGTAAATGGGCTAGTGGAAAATATCAGAGAATCCCCTTAAAAGGCATCACATCTAACATGGCGACCTGCCCCCGCATAGAGATTGCTGAAGATCTGGACTCGTCGTCCTAGCCTTAATTGGCCTAGGACCGAATACACCACTGGTTGTAGGGTCAAAATTCAGGGAAGTGAGCCCTCTTACCTCTGCCTGTGGATGCCAATGATAAGTATGTTAAGTATGATCAGTTAGTGTCAGGGATCATGAATGTTACGGTCCTACATGTATCCAGTTTACAATGTGAGATAAGTAATGTAATTCTCTGTTAGTTTAGGATGATCACCACTTTTTTCATTTATTTATGTAGACATTAAGCTCTTAGACTTTAGGACCTAATAGTGTGTGTTTTGGCTTTGCATGTCCCATGCCATGTTATGCCTCTTGTTTTTCTATTAACAAAACTCATGTAAACAGATTATATACCACAAAATAAACTTGCTGTTAAAGCAAGTTATTAGGTATTTACAATCCATTTATGTGTTCGACTTTGTTTGACTTTTTAATAAAAATATACTTGCTTATAGTTAAATTAGTGATTAGATTAATGGAAATTTTTTTTGGTCATTTTGATGTTAAATAATTTCTTAACAGACATTCCTCATTTTTTTTTTTTAATTTTGTTTCCCTTTTATGTCATGTTCCTTTTGGCACCGGATTCATTTTCCTTTTTCATAACAAGAATCACATTTTATTTGTCTTTAATCAGTTTTTCTTTGTTTATGTGTCAGAGAATCAGTCCCGAGGGCTGTTTGCATTTTTACACTATATCAACGAAACCAAAAGCTTTTGTATTTTTATCCATGGAAACAATGCAAGTAGGTGCCTGACAGTGAATATCGATTAGTCATCTATTCTTTCAAGGTGACTTTACATGTACCTATCATTGAGGAGAACATCAGAATCATATTGCATTTGAATCCTCATAGGGGATCATTAGGTTGTCCTGGTGTCGACTAATTATTTACCATGTCATTGATGCATGTTGTCAACTAATGCCACCAAAAGTGCCTAATTGTGGTGTGTACATCTGACCTCTGAACAGGGGTTAGTGCATAGTTATACTTGCACAGTTGTCTAACCTATAGGTGCAGACCTGAAATGGAAGATGAAGGAGATGGCTTCCTTGTTTATTTAATGTTAAATTTGTTCTCTTGTTAATTGAGTAGGAATAAATCCTTAAAAGCTCTGTGACACACAATCTCCTGGAATCAAAGTGGCACCAAAATAGACATACGGCTATTAGATTTGATTTGGAAGATTCTGCTCTAGGGTCATAAACGTTATGTGTGTCAACCAGTAGCATGTTGTAAATTAGTATACAATGTGAATATGTGACAAGCTGGCTGATATTCTCTTCATTTCACATTTTCCTGCCTAACATGCAGTTTCTCACCTACCAGTGAAATCGACATTTGCGTTCAAAGAAAAGGTGTTTTGGTACCATGCTTTAGCCATAGTTAAATGTTTAAGCTGTATTTGTTGTTTTTGTTAATGAGAAACAGAATATTTACTTATATTTAATGATGTTATATGTGTATATGAGTGTTTGTCTGTATGGGTGTCTTGGACAACTATGGGTTGCCTTACAAGTTTTGCCCAGCCCATTTTTGTGTTGTTAGTGTCCGACTACAACACTTAAATAAGCTACATAGCAATGTGGTATTAGTAATTAAATAATTACATAAACTTATCATGTGATGAATAATGGTGTGCTGCTCAGTGGGCTGGTTACATGGTAGATCTCTGATCTCTCCAACCAGACCATGTACACAAGTTGGCATAGCATCTATAGACTAATTTAAAAAGTGCTTAACTCCCTTTTATTGGCAGAAAGTGTTGTGGGACTGCGGGGAGAAGCCTAAACAACAGATCAGATAGAGGTGAGAAGACAGATCCGCTATCCAAACTTATCACTTATACTTCTTATACTTCTAGTCCCAAGTATTACTAGTATAGAACTAGCATTATTTATAAGGGCGTGCTGCTGAAGACCAAAGTTATACACAATCCATAGATCAGTGTACTCACATCAAATAGGTTATAAACTCTCAAAACTATACTTTTTATTAAGGCTACTTAAAACACCTTTCTAAGATAACAAAATTAGAGGTTTAGTCACATCATTTGGCCATATTATGCTAAGCCCACCACTACATCAAAGTACTCCAATGTAACACTAAATACTTGTCAGGGTCCGTGGCTGAGATCCCGACTGAGTGACTCACCGGGGTTCCTGCCGACCGTGGGTACCAGCTCCCACGCCGCTGCCCTCACCACCATTCCCGCTCCTGCTCCGTCAGCTGTCCTCACAGCTGTATCTAGGAGCGCGTGCCCCCACCTCTCTTTACTCATCCCTGAATGGAGGAGGCAGGGAACGCGCGTTGACGACGCCACATGCAGGGGGTGGGGCGACCCCTGGCAGTGGATTTAAAACTCAGTGCTCAGTTATTGTGCCATATAGAGCTCTAGTGTGTGTTTTCTAGCATTTGTTTCCTGTTGCTGACCCTTGGCTTACCAATTATTGACTACGTTGCTCTCTCCAATCCTGAACCTTGGCTACCATTTATTGACTACTCTGCTCTCTCTCTGTTTCTGACATTGCTGTGTTTTGCTGATCAAGCCCTGTTGGATATTGTCCTGCATACCGGGTTTCTCCTCCTGAACCCGACAATACTGGTACAATTTCAGCCAGCAAGTGTATACACACAAATTATGTTACCTGTAGGATTTTGTTACTCTCTATTTACTGCTATATACAGTCATGTGGGAAAAAGTACACCCTCTTTTTGAATTCTATGGTTTTACATATCAGCATATAATAACAATCATATGTTCCTTAGGATGTCCAAAAAAATAGGTAAATACAGCATCAGATGAACAACACATGACATATTACACCATGTCATTATTTATTCAACACAAATTAAGCCAAAATGGAGAAACCATGTGTGAAAAACTAATTATACCCTTACTGCTTCCATAGGAATTAAGATGCTAAGTAGCAAACAGTTGCTGCTAATCAAATGACCTTGATTAATTGATCATCAGCAAGTGTCATCAGCACGATGTTTTACAGACACAGGACCTGGGAACTTTGCAGTCATTGAGTCGACCATGAACTCCTCTGTATAACAAACGTCAAATGTCATGCCATATGCAACAATCAAGGTGTTGCAATGGTCCAGTCAAAGTCCAGACCTCAACCCGATTGAAATGCTGTGGCGGGACCTTAAAAGAGCTGTGCATAAACAAATGCCCACACACCTCAATAAACTGAAGCAAGGTTGTAAAGAAGAGTGGGCCACAAAATGCTCCACACGACAGACTATTAAAGTCATACAGAAAATTATTACTTCAAGTTATTGCTGCTAAAGGTGGTTCTACAAGCTATTGAGTCATAAGGTAAACTTTTTTTCGCACATGGCTTTTCCATTTTGGCTTTATTTTTGTTGAATAAATTATGACACAGTGTAATATGGCATGTGTTGTTGTTCATCTGAGATTGTATTTACCTAATTCTTAGACCTGCTAAGGAACAGATGTTTGTTATTATGTCTTGATATGTGAAACCAAAGAATTCAAAGAGTGTGTACTTTCTTTCACACTGTACTGACTGTACTTATTATTACTGTTGTGCTGACCTGTACTGATTTGGTTTTGTAGACCAGCAGTGAGTGGAGGCAATGGGGTGTGATGTTATATCCCACTGCTTACAGCTGTTGAACCATACAAGAGAACATTGGGATTAGGTGTTTCCCTTTTTACAGGACAAAAGATTGCTGCAGGTCAGGCAAAATAATGGCAGATTGTTTTCACTTGATTGAAGAATTATTTCTGGAAATGAATTTGACGTTCCGCAACACCGGGGGTTCTTTCTAGTGCTGCATTTACTTATGACAAGGGTTAAATTTAGCAGAGTAGGTAGAAAAACAGTTTAAAGAAATAATATTTTCTCCCTTTAACAAAGTGAAATGCACGGTGCATTATTATCCATTACAATATACTATACTTTTTAATCCAATTAGCTGTGCATTAATATAAACTTTGATGATGGGTTGATTTAGGAGGATGATCTGCAATTACTGTAAATTATTAATCACAAGTTGCAACATTCTAGCCTTGACATCTCTAAAACATTATTATTTGTTTTTAGGAAACATGAAAAAACTTACTGTTAAAAGGCCAAAGGAAATTCACATAGCTTTAAAAACAATGAATCCTTGCACAGATAAATCTCATGCTGAGTAAAACTTAATTACCTGCCAGCTTTTGCATAAAGAACCTTTTTATTTTTGGAAGGTTTATCTCACATGAAAAGGTTTATTTGTGATCAAATGGTGGGGGGCAGTGTATGTAAGCAAATATCAGATTATAGGATAGCAAATGCCAGTCGGAATCATCCAAGTACAATTTATTGTGGTTTGGTTTCTGACATTATACTAAGATTTTAATACTTATATTTGGAAATAAAAACAAACTGTGTAGATTTGCTAAAAGGTGGATGCTTAGGAATTAATAATTTGTATTCACAAACTCTCAGCATTTTATCCTTTAGAAAATATATAATTTTTCATGTTTGATCTGTGCGTAAATATATATTTGGTTGAGAGGTAAGTGGAATAGTTAAAGTAAGGAATACATGATATACCGGTACTATTATAATATCTTCATTTAATAGTTTACAGATGCCCTTATTTCCAGAACTGTATTGCATTTGGGTCTCTTAATTTCCAATACAGGACACTCATAGTTTTCTTTTAGTTATGCTCGGCATGAGTACTGATGCTTAAATGGAATGAAGGGGAGAAGCAGGACTCACCAACAGTAGTTTAAACTACATGGAAGATGGTTTATTTAAAATTGACCAACATTCATTCATCAGCACATAGTACAGGACAAAACAGATAGGTTTTTCCATCAAAAAGGCATTTAGTCATAATCAGGAGGGAACCTATTTTACCACTATCGTGGGCTGATGGTTGGAAATTAAACAGGAGATAGTTTAAGTTGACCCCAAAAAACAAGTTGCTTTATAGCTTGCACTCTAAAGAACTTTTTAATATATTGTAAAGGGTGAACCACCAGTAGAGGTTTGCCCAGGGCACATGGTCATTAAAGATACCTTCAAAGCTATTAACAGCAAGGACAGGACTCACATGCCTATAAAAGAATTTGAAACAATTTTGCCAACAGCTAGTGCTTGACATGCTGTTTTTAACTGATAATAATATACTTCAAAACATTTTAATAACAGACGCAAGTTAGTAATTTGCTGCTCCTGTCAGTTAAGTTTCATAACTCCAGAATTCCAAACTTTTAAGAAGCTAAGAAAGTAGCTCTTCAATGTATCTTTTCCATTCCACAGGTGATCCATCCCTGCTTTCATTACTGCCGCTGTATAAATTAAAAGTAATGTTAGCTGTCCTATCTCGGTATCTGCAGCCTTGGTGAAATATTGATCTCAGCAGGTCATAAATCACGTGAAGAATGTGATAGTTTCTTAACAGGAGATTGGTTTTACCTTAAATCAAATAGACTAGTGAAAGCATTTATCCCCATGAGACAACAGTGAGACTAAAATGAATACATTTGCGAAGAAGATATATTCATAAATGTATTTTATCATTGGATGCTGACTTTAATTACTTTTGATATGGAATGGCTCTTGTAGACATACTTGGGAGCTTTCAAATTAAGCTGACACTCGGATCCATAAAAACGTGAACTCAGTTGGTGTTCTGTTACATTGACTCACAACTCCAACTAAAACATATGAAATCATTCTTCATAGAGCCCTTGCAAAATCCGTGGTCTTTTCCCCCATGTTTAAGGATGGATTTTCTTTTAAAAACAAATTTGTATCAAAAGCACCAAACAGGAGGCTCAAGAAATCACAAATAATATAAAACATTAACAGCAAATTTAGATTACATGAGTAAGAAACTGTATTATACTCTAGGATTGCAAAGCTGAAAGTCTCCTATTTGAAGACATACAGTACCTATGTTGATCCAGATGACGGCGCAACAGATTTTTCAGCCTCATAGAAATGTCAGAAACAAGGCCTTACAGAAAAAAAAACATGATCATCCCTATTTAGTATGTTAGTACCTCGCTCTAGTCTACACCCTTTAGTGCTATCTGCTTCACTTCCCCTTACAACATTTTCGTAAAGGCCCTGACTGGCATATGGGGCAAATGTTTAGCGGACTGGTGCCAGATGGTGCTGGTTGCTTAGCTTTACAAAAGCTTGCGTGGCAGATATTATCCCTTAGTGTGTGGCTGCCATATGGATACACCCAGGCTCACACCGTGAGACTGTTAGAGTGTAATGTGTGGCCACATTTATACAACTGGTGATCGGACTTATGTCACTTTTTCAGACACTGGCCTTAAAGTGTCCGAGTTTATTTATATACACAGGCCAACCCTCACTGTCTTTACCATGCCCCCACCTAATTGCCAGTTTAAATACTCATCCAGCCATCTAACCATCCTATCTCCAGGCACATAATATTGGTTTCTATTAAGATTACCTTTATCAGTAGTTAAGGATTGTACCCTGTCAAACTGTCCATTTATAGTGATCCTCTACAACCATAATATTGGCCTTTCCACAGACTGGATACCCTGGTAAAGCAGCTGTTCCTCAGCTGTTAGAAGGAACAGCTTGCCCATATATGCCACTCCTGTGCCAACCCCTCTGACATAATCGACAAGCTTTCTAGTCTAAATTCTATATGAATTCAGCCATATTATGTGTACAATTCCTGTCATGTTACAGATGATGGGAGTTTTCTCTGTCATACATATTGCCATGCCAAACTGTGCCACGCCGTGTGGTGCTTTCCTCACATCAGTAGCACTTTACCCTTTGAAAGTAGTATATTATTGGGATTCAATTAATGTTCTTTGTTGTAGGATCTGACTCATTTCTCCTTTTTCACAGTTTTACAGGATTTTGGCAAGAACTTCAATAGTGTTAACAAACTATTAACATGAATGTAAGATCAGGGCAGGTCAAGTAACATTATCCTATTTCAAGTTTCAACAAGTTTGTCCCTGTGTGTTGTTTTGAATCAAATGAAGCCTAACAGTGATTATTCATCTTGTGATTTGTTTGAGATATGTTATGCCAGTCATAGTGAATGATATAATATATATATGTAGTAGGAAATCAGAAAACTTTACTATACAAATTTGCTGGCTATGCTATAACTAAACACAATCTTATGATTTTAGTCATTACATTAAAGCAGACATTTTAGTGTTCATAAATGAAATAAACCAGTTCTCTCTGGTGCTTCAAGCAGAAGGTAATTATATAATTTCTACCTTCAGCTCTTTTTTGTGCTATATGCGCATGCGTGTCATACGCCTCTTCCTATACACTTCAGAACCAACTCATTACTATGCAGAGCTGAAATCCAATTCTATGTTAGTCTTTGTTGTAATAATATCCTTTGTGAAATTAATAGAGGTCATCCTGCTTGGAAGGCCAGTGATTAAAATATGACTTAGTCCTTTTTAGAAAGAACATGACAGGAAATATTGAATTTTTTTCTAAAGTATTTGAAATCTCTCCATTCAGACATTGATATCATTTGTAATCCTATAAAAATAAAGTGTCCGAGGGGGAGGTGTATTTAAGACCTTTCTTAAAATATTATTAAAGGGCCTCTTGTGGGTGGATGTTCCACATATCTACCACCCTCTCAGTAGAGCCTCTGACCCTCTTGTTTTTGATCAAATGATTGCGGTATAACGGTGCTTGCACCAATCACTGTTAAACCAGATCTGTTGGCAGTGTGGAGCCTGATCTTCGTAGTCTACAAGGGGCACCCTGCCACCATTTTTATTGACGTACTTGGGAGAAGCTAGGATCACGGAATTGCATCTGAGAATACAACATTTCTTTGTGGGAGCGTTGCTACGAACTATACAGCCTGGATGCTATACATCTGGAAGATCAGTTTGTCTTTTATTTAAATATTAAAGATGATTGTTTTTCTGCCTATCCTCTTTATTTGCAAGTCCTTGAGTGAAGATCATTGAAGGGTACGTTTGAGGAGAGCATGCTAGTTTACATATGGGCATATCGATGCCCTCTTTATTGTAAGAGTCTTTCGTGGTTTATAGTGATCTTTGAGGTTTACTTAACATACTACACTATATGTTGTTTCTCTTTTTTCCTTTTTATGAGCCTATTGGATATCTTTTGTACATATTCCCGCTGGAAGGGTATCTTTTGTATATTATACCACTTTTATTTTTTATTTATTTATTTATGTGCACAGACACATTTTGATGAGCAAGTATATGTGCTTAATGGAATGGATGAGTATTAAAAATGTTTGTGAATGAGTGTGTGAGTGATAGCATAGATGTGTAAAGGGGGTGGTGGTGGTGATAGCATAGCATAGGGAGGCTGTAATCACAATCCTATCATCCCCAGGTTCCAGCATGTACTGGCTGCCTTGGCTTGATAGGAGTGTGATTGCTGTTAGCAGTTTTATATATATACCTCCAGAAATGCCTTTTAACCCCCTATATGCCACTCTGCCCCATGATATGCCTTTTAACCCCCTATATGCCAGTCTGTCATATAGAGGGTTAAAAGGCATTTCATGGGGCAGAGTGGAAAATAGGGGGTATAAGGCTTCTCTGGGGGGCAGAGTGGCAACCCTGGGGGCAGATTGTGCATAACTGGGGGGCAGGTGGCAAAATAAAAGGAAAAAATGTTTACATGAATTAATATTACTAGTAAACCTTTTTTCCTAATAGGGCTAGTCTTATCTTCAGGCTTTTTGATTTTTCCTAAAATTAATATTAGATGTATGTAGGTCGTCTTAAATCAGGGTCGTCTATAATCACAATATAAAACGAAAAAAGAACCTTCACGAGTGGGGAATCTTAAAATAAAAAAATATATACAGTACCCTACAGATCTTGCTGCTCCCGTAGATCAACACTCCTCATAAGTGTTATAACGGTATATAGACAAAAAACGGGGCGCATAGATATGTGGGAAAAAAATAAAACAAATATAGTGTAATAAGTTCAAACGGAAAAAACAAAAATTATGATATTAGTTGCACTCACAAGTGTACTTGAAAGTGATCGCTCATCAAAAATCCAGACTTTTTTCTGTCTTGGAATTTCTGCGTAGAAGATAGGAAACGAAATAGATATTTGTTTAATAAATATAGATTAAAAACTTACAAACGGATGGGCATAACATGTGGGTAATGCGTAAAAGCAGTTTCTTTCACAAAGGTAAAATGGGTATTCATCAAGTCCTTGTAAAGTCCAGATTTTGATAATGTAAAGTATCTCAACGCATTTCGCCGATTTCCGTCTTATAATCGAGCAAATACAGTATGTAGTTGTAACATATCCATGTGGGAAGGCCACTCCTGCTTTCCAGTGCACTGGAGGGTCTTGTGCTTTTAGACAGCTGAGAGAGTAACGATTAGACTTGTGCAAATGCACAAAAGATGTCCCCATAACATTTAGAGGCCAGAATAATGCAGAAAGATTTGTGGAGAAAGAGGCAAAGAAACACTTCTCTTTCTCAGTGAATCCGTCTTCATTATTCTGGTTTCTCAGTTGAGC
>VKOC01002913.1:0-58300 GCA_009364415.1 Spea multiplicata | reverse complement strand
GCCGGCCAATGCAATTTACCCCATCAAATCATATATTTTTAAAAACTAGGTAAGCCCAAACCCCCCCTATTTTTATGTCTGATAAGGTGTTGGTAAGCAAGTCTCGGGGCACGAGCCCCCCAAACATATGCCGTGAAAAGTCTGCGACAGGCGGCAACATAAGAGCGAGGCAGAAAAATGGGTAAGGACTGAAAAAGATAGAGGAACCTAGGGAGAACGTTCATTTTGAGAACCCCCACACGGCCAAACCAGGAGACATAAGGCATCACCCACCTACGAAGATCAGCGGTCACGGAGGACAAAAGCGTATCATAATTCAACTAGGCAAGTTTGGAGAGGTCCGCAGGAATCCACAAGCCGAGATATTTAATGGCCTGCGTTTGCCACCGAAATGGGAAAGCACCAGTAATCAGTGCCCTCAAGCGCGCTGGTATATTCACCCCCAAAATTTCTGATTTTTGGATGTTTATTTTAAAGTTAGAGAGGTCACCAAAAGCCCCCAATTCTCTAGTAACATGATGGAGGGAGTGAAAAGGATTCGTGAGTACAAAAAGTAAATCGTCAGCATAAGCTGCCAGCTTATGAGTAACCCGCGAGACCTCACAACCTGTGATGTCCTCATTGGCCCGAATCGCATTGGCAAGATATATTTTTAAAAACTAGACACCCCAAGGTATTTGAAATGCTGGTATTTTAACCCTTTCCATGCACTAATTTTACCACCAGCCTTTGTGAAACTTTATGGTAGTAATTTTCTTTTGTATTTTTTTCACACAGGTTGTACTTCAGGTATAAATTTATCGCTCGTGGTATATGTCCGTGCCAAACAACACCCCAATATGTGTCCAGTAACATCTCCTGAGTGCAGTGATACCCACATGCATGGGTTTTTAGGGTTATTTGGGAGGTAAAAGGCCACCTTTGTGAGGTGTATATTTTCTTACCATTTAGACATCTGATCCTACTGCCCCCATGTCCCATATTTGGAACATCTTTGAACCCGGCCAATTCAATTTACCTCATCAACTCATACATTTTTTAATACTAGACACCCTATGGGCATTTGTAATGCCAATATTTTACTCTTTCCATGCTGGAATTTTTGTAAAAGATAAAGAATTTTAGCACTTGCCTTATTAAAAAACTTTTTTGGTGACAGTGGGTTTTTTTATAATTGTTTTCCCTTTATATTTTTTTTTATTTTTATTTTTTGAAACATTTTTGAACATTTTTTTTACTTTTTTTTTACACTAATCACTCATTAGTGAGCTGGGCTCCATTGACCTTGCATGGTTGGATGCAGTACCTGCATTTAACCTGCAGGAGGAGCTTGAGAGTTCTCAAGAGGGTCTGGATAGACCCTCTGTGAACTAATATCCATTGTTGATGCCATCCTGTGAATGACGGCAACATCATTTACAGGATGGCACTTGTGGTTGCTCCTCGGAGCTATCACAAGGCTATCGGGGTAGGGGGGTAGTGTTACTGACATGCCTCGATATTGAGGCATGTCAGCAACACCGTTTAAGCTTAGTTTAGCGCGTTAGGCTGTTTTAGCCAGGCGCCGCCTCGATCTTTGATGATCGGTGCGGCGGCGGCCATTTTTCTTCCGTGGAGGGCTTTCCTCCTCGGATCCACCGTCATCCTCACTTGTGAGGCTTCCGTGGATGCTGCAAAGCTGCTGATTGCGGCGAAAACACAGCAATCGCGACGATGCAGCTATTTAACGGCAGCCCGTAGATGTACCTTTGCGATGAACTGGAACGGAGATTGTGGGCCAGCCCTTCTAGTCCAACATCTGTGCCTGTCCTCACGAATGTGCTACTGGATGAATGGGCAAAAAAATCCCACAGGAATACTCCAAAATCTTAGAAAAAACCTTCCCAGGCTAGGAGGGTGTTATAGCAGCAAAGGGGGGACCAACTAGATATTAATGTTTATGAATTTAGAATGCAATGTCATATAGCGTATATAAATTTCATAAGATATATTTCAGACTTTCAGATATATTTTAGCATTTCTAAATTTACTACCTTTCCCTTGCACTTCAGAACCCTCTGTGAAATACCATAAAAATGGATAGCACATTTTATTTAATTCACCCCTGTTCAAATATACATTTATAAATATCTTTCTGTTTTATTCTGTTCTTTATCCTCTTTTAAATATTCAGTTTAAGGCTAGTAATAATATGTAGAGTCCTTAAAGTTGCATCTCGTTTAATAAAGATATGAATGTAAGGCTAACTCTATAATGCCTTTAATAAGCATCATAGAATATAACAAAAAATGTATATTGCATGTAATATACTTAGCAAAAATTTGAGTTAATTAATTTGAATGGGATCTGATTATAAAATAAGCCATTAGTAAGCCATTCTAATCAAATGGATTGTGTTTAGGCAGAATGTAGGTCTTGTATTACTTAGAAAAAACAATAAAAGTTTATAGTTTGACCATTAAAAACAGAATTTGTGTGATTGCTGCAGTAGAGACAAAAGTATACACTATGAAATGCATAATAATATCTAATGAACAGCTTATTTTAAAGCGTTTCATTGCACATCCTATGACTTTTCTTGAAGTGTAAAATAGATTGCATGTACAAAAGTTCCCAGTGCTTTTATAGAGAATACAATATAGATCTACATAATACTTAAATATGAATACTGTTACTATTTGTAAATAATAATCATTTATATTACATGACAGATGTAGCTTCGACTCACGGGCCAGGCTCAGCTCAGTTGCTCAATTAAATAAAACACCAATACACAATATGGGTTTGAAAAGGCCACAGCCGTTTAATTTAACAGTCATTGTCCCGTAAAATCTGAAATAATAAACATAGGTGCGTTAACAGCGACAATGACGTAACCAAAACCAACCTAGCTTGCAAAGTTATCCAGGTACCAAATCACGCACCAATTTTGGGAGGGGACATACCAGGATGCCCCAACCCGGACCTGAGGTTCCGAGCACCACTCCTTGCAAGGAACCTCCCACCGGTTATGACCACCAATGATCATACTACCACATTAACCCCTTGGATACCTGGCAAGCTACCGCCCAAGACTGTGATTATTGCTGCAACACCACTCCACAAACTCAACCATACAAACTTCAATATCCTCCTACCAAAACTCCTCCCCTAAAATCCACAATGCCTGCCTTAGCCTAGCCCTGCTCAGCACTCTGTCAGGGCCCCACTCTAGTCCATTCTGGCCCCCGTGGGCTTCATTTATACTCTAAACCATATTTGTGAAAAAACAATTCCAATGAGGTTTCAATACCGTTCAAATGTAGAGAGCATGTTGTCATGTTTTTAGTACATATTACAGCATATGTAATGCTATATTTTAAATGAAACTGTTACCTAAAATCATTTACTAACATTACCCATATTTTTCTTTTTATTTGTCAATCAATGTAATTATTTTGGCATTTTTTTTCTGTTTAAAAGTAAGATACAGTTTTAATTTGGAGAAAATTTACCCAAATGTGGAAAGATATCTTAGTTTACTTTTTCTGAAAATCTGCCTTATTATTCATCCCAATTATATTTTTATCTTATCTCTCATATATTGTAAGGTTGCTGATTGTTTAGGCCAGCCTTTGTAACAGTGAAGGGTGAAGTAGGGGGAAACATAAGGATAGGATATTGATTCGAAAATGCTGGCCCTGCTACAATTGTCAGCATCCATAATAACATGTAAACTAAACATATCCAAGTAAGTATAGAAATTATGAGACAACATGCTATACACTTGCTATAGGTAGTTGTAATAAATTAATTTAGCTATCCCTCATGGCAATATTTTTCTAATAAAAATGATCGTGTGAGTCCTAAGAATATGAGATTAAGTTGGCTGATCCCCTAGTATACATTTGTTTGTTTATACCTATATATGACTGATTTTGTTTTAAATGCATGGTTTTGCTTTCTTGACTTGCTTGTGCTGTATACTTGTATGAAGAAGTGGGGATGATGCTACGGGAAAACAAACAGACACAAACACACCACTGACCAACTGGATATGGATGTAAACAGGCCAGAGCTTTATTGACAAAACAAACCATACTGTGTTAGCCTATGTTAAGAAAAAACACACTTATAACATAACATTAAACATAAATAATTTTACCGACAACCTCCAGAAAAAACTAACACAGTACCGATGATTAACTCCGTCCTTGCCGGCCCAACTTCCATTCTTGCAACCACCGAGGTACTCACCTCCCCCCTCGTCCAATACCATAAAACAGCCCATGTGCTGCCATCTACAAGTGCTTACCACCAGCCAACCATAAGCTCGGTGGGCACGACCAAGGTCATTGACCTTACCACAAGAGGTTAGGGGAGGATTGAGACCTGACTTCCGTCCTTAACACCACTTTTCATAACCACCATCAACAACTCCTGACCAGCAAGGAAACGCCACCCGCCTGCTGTGGCAAAGGAAAGAAAGTTAGAACATGGTACTAACAGAAAAAACAATGGGAGCGAGGGAGGGAAGTGACAGCTAGCCGGTTATCAAAATGGCAATGACCCAGGTCACGCAAAGGTCACCCTATATCACCTCTGACTACCGACCCCCTTGCCATGAACCCACCAATCACTGTACACCCACCCATGCTCATACATGTGCCCTGTACATTAAGCTAGCTAAATTCCCAGGGGCCTGATTAGCTTGCCTACCTCTAGCCATCAGGACATTGTAGGGGAGGAAATTAATTTGAGTATATTCCACACACAAGTTTAGGAAGACAATATTAGATAAGGAAATTATATTTGTTTTGTTAAAAATGTTGGAAACGTGTAAAGGTCAAATGCAATTCCCTGCGTTAAGTAACCATGCCATTTACACAAGTAGCGGGTCAACATTAATATCTATGTCCAGTTTTAGTGCTCATGGCCTAATGCTTATGTATCTTGAGTTCCACTAGGGTTTGGTCACTAAAGCAAGAGTTCTCAGGCAAGAGCCAAAGTGGCCCTACATAAAGCATAATTAACTTGGTGAGACTGAAATCTTAAAAAAAGAATCTCTGGTTAAGCCGTGCATTACGTAGGTCTACCTAATCTCTTCGTGTAGTGAAACCTCACTGGAGTCGGCTTATCATACATACTGAAGCTAGGTGAGTTGAGATCACAACCATCCTGCAAAGTTTTATGCTGGCTCCTGCTTTAGTTAATAAATCCTATTGTAACATAATTTTTCCACATCAATAGCTGATATTTGTTAGACATGGCCTGGTATTTTGTTAAGTAAAGGGAATTAAGAGTCTGAAGGTACCTATATTAAACAGAGACAATAGGGCCCCATGAGAGGGATGAACTGGCATGTTAGTTTGTATAAAAACATTACAGTTTTGTATAAGGTTCTCTTTAATTATCATACTGGTTTGAATCGGATTAGCTCTGCATTGCTTTTTCTTGGACTGGAGGAATTTCCAAAATGGTTTATAAAGGCAGTAACACATACTACAGCAATATCATGTTCCATTCATTTGTAAATACTGCACACAAAAATCAAATGTTTCAAGTGCTTTTTCCTCATTATTCTCAGTGTTTTTTTTAATCCATCAGCAGAAATATCTGTGATGGATTTAGAGAAAATAAGCCATCCCTCTTGAAACATAAACCATATTTCAGCATTTTGATGATCAGTGCAGTTATGTTAATCAAAGAACTTTGTATTAAGCTTACTTTTATTTTAGTAATATATTATTTTAACAACCTGCACTTGGAAGGATTACTATAAATTACTTTTGTAACCCACAAGAACACAAAATACCTTTTTATCTTTTTATATCTTGCTGCTTATTTAATATTGTGCATGTAGAATAATGCATTTAGGCAGGGCCGGCCCTACAAGTAGGGGCGGCACTTTGCCGCCTCAAGCGGTTTTTTTTTAAGCGGAGGAGAGAGAGGGGCGCCGAGTGGTTTTCGCTCTCTCTCCTCTGCGGCGAGTCTCCCTGTTCGGTCTCGGTGCCGGCTTGTTAATGCTGAGCGCCGAAGTGGCGTCAAATTTTGCGCGGCGCTCAGCATTACAAGCCGGCACCGTGCAGAGGCGGGGGACTCGCCGCAGAACTCTTTAAAGATAATTACCGGGGGGGGGCATTTTAAACTTCGCCCCAGGCGGTGTTAAGTCTTCAGCCGGCCCTGCATTTAGGAAACTGTACAAGATACATTATCAAACATTTCAGTTTGAAATACAAAACAATAGAATATGTATTATATTAGATAACTAGGTGTTTGGTGTTGAATACTGTTGAAATCTCCATAACACAGAGATGGAGTTAAATATTTTTCAAACAGGAGAATTCAAATGGGAAATGAAATGTTTGGCTATATGGACTATAGGCTTATAGGCTTTCTGCACTTGAACAGTGATTGCACCAGTGGTGCTTATCTTTTTATACTTATTCGCATGTTTATGTACCTACTCCTTTTTATTATTTTTTTTTCCACAATGGTTTCTTTATTCAACTTATTTACTGTTTTAGGATGAAAGTTAACCCCATTAATCTTTTAATTTACATTTATACGATAACTTAGAAAAGTTAATTT
Source organism: Spea multiplicata (assembly GCA_009364415.1). Lineage (NCBI taxonomy): Eukaryota > Metazoa > Chordata > Amphibia > Anura > Pelobatidae > Spea > Spea multiplicata. The sequence continues at coordinate 51,730 of VKOC01002913.1, read as the reverse complement.
GATAAAACAGATTGTGGTACAGCAAAATGTATTAGATGAAGTTTGAAATACTCATCTTGTAAGTATAAATCCAAATAACTTTAACGGTACCACGCAAAATATTTACAGAGTAAGGAAATTTTGTATTACTAAATGTCTCAAAAGGAAGGTGTAGCTTTTTGTAGACAATACCGAGGTCTGCAGCAAGTTAGGAATTTGGAAGTATTTGGAGATGGTCAGATCTGGAAACCCCATATACGAGAGAAGTGTATTAAAAATGGGAAGTTACCCTATGCCTGACGCAGGACAGCACCCTTAAGATCCACCTTGCTGTCCCACTCCCCACGTGTTCCTGACTGCATCCTCCAGTGAAAGATTTCTGCGATGAGGAAAGAGATAGACATTCCCATTAACTGACTGGTTAAGAGCGATTGCTTAACAGGATGATTTGACCAAAGTAGGAAATGCTGCAACCCTAGTTGTAAGGGACTGTCAAGCATAGAGATATTCTGGAGAGAATTCATAGAAGGTCAACTAAAATGGTCAATACTTTGCAGGATAAAGCTTATAGGGAAAGGCTAAAGGATCTCAACATGAATAGCTTGGAGGAGATAAAAGAGAGAAGAGATAGGATAGAATACACACAGGGGTTGAGCAAATTACAAAAGGAGGTATACTATATAAATGGAATAGCCTTACATCAGTGGTAGAGGTTAATACAGTTAGGGCATTTAAACATGCATTTGAGAAGCATAAGCATAAGCAGAAGAGTATTATAAAATTCAAAGAAAAATCTACAGACTTGAATGGTCATCTGCTGTACAATTCCATGTTTTGGTGGTGATGTTTTTGTATCTATATTATTCTTTTTTCTAAAATGTGATTATTACATCAATTGTTCACATACTTTTACTAAATTGTCAATGCCCGGACTAGAGCACAAAACTGATTTATACTGATTTAGCCAATGGTCGCTCTATCTGCAGGTGAGTGGCGAAAGAGACTGATCCAGTTGGGCAATTGAAGAACCACTTGTAGATCCATTGACTGTCCCAGCCTCCATAACTATATTAAACCTTTTTCTTGGAATCTCATTCAAGTTGCAGTATGGACCTTAAATGTACCTCAATGAGTATGGTTCCCGGAAACCTCTATCTTATACTACATCTTCTTATTAAAATCCATTATCAGTGCTTTGTGCATTGGAGTAAAACATACTAAGCTAAGTAAAATCCTTATTATTTATGGAATTAAAACCAGCAAATATGTATTTAAGCAAGTTTGAATAATAATGATGCGTAACTAAAGTTTGGCTGCAGGCAGTATAAGCCATATGGCTAAATTCCTACAATACTTAGTGGAAAATTTGGACCTGGTTACAGTAGTGGCCTGATTTCCTATTAAGCGGGATGCATTAAAACACTTAACACGGTGCTTATTGACGCTTAAAGTTAATTGGTCAATTACGTGGTAATTAGAGGAATTCTTAAACTCCTGCAGGATAATGACTCTAGAACACTGAGTCAGATAGCCCTCCAATATACCATTCATAGGCTGAATGTTTTCCAAATGTGTATTATTGTTTACTGTTGGCACTGTGTATATTGTAAATACTTCTAGTAAATGCTAATCAAATTTAAATGTTTCTCTTCTGTGTAATGCAAAAAAAGTGTGGGACGTTTAATAATCTAGAAGCAGTAAATTTGGTTACAGCATCCACAACAGCAGATTTTCTTTAGAGAAAGAAAAGGGAACCTAAAAAGTTTAATAAAAACAAAATTGGATAGCATAGTATTAGTATCAGATCAGGGTTACGATATTCTTGATCTATGCAGCTGCCTAGGGTGCCAAACTGGTGAGTTTTTTTTATTGCATGTAGGAGTGGAGAATTGTAGAAAGAATTGTCTCTGTGTACTGAAATTAGGCATACATTATTTTATTAATTATGTCCCTCCAATTATTATGTGTCTGGATTAACAGTGTGGACTAAACTACTTGCTACATGTAAAACCCTTTAGTGAGTAAACGCCATTGAGAACTGCTTTCAAGAAAGTAAAGTAATTATTGTGTTGTATTCCTGGGTATCAAAATAGTTGAATGGACAAGACAATGAAAAAGCGACAGAAGACTGCAGTTAGTATGGAATAGTCAGAGGAATTTTGTTTCTAATGGACCTTAAACTGTACTGGGAACCTTTATTTTTCATATTTGTATTACTAAATGCCTTTAAAAGGAAGGTGTGACTCTTTGTAGAAGATACCAAGGTCTGTAACATGGTTCTGCGCAACATGGAGACTGAAATGCATAAAATGCCTTTTTAAAATGATTTTCATATTAAAGATAAAGTAACAGGATAATGTGGTATATTTTTTGTGGAATGTGCTGTTTTCTGCTTGGCTGGAGAAGCAATTTCTACTTTTAGGCAGTAGTAAGATGTACACAGTTAGGGGCACTACTTTAATTAACAAACCAATTTGAAGTGATGCAGCTGGCCTGCTCTGGTTTTATTGGCTTTTGTGTCTAGGCATCACATTTACTCACTTTTCATCATAACTAATATGTACTCTGGCAGGCCCGTTTTTATGACCAAAGAATAACAAATTGCCTCTGCTAAAATCCAAACTTACAAATACATAGATTCAATAAACATGAGGCTTTGGAACTGCATTTTGGCCAATGCCAAGTACATAGGCTCAGCTGCGACATCAAGGCACCCTATGACAGGTGAGTTCTACTAAACAAACACAACAGGGTTTATTCACTAAAAGAAGAGTTGACAGGAGAGTTAGAGGGAGAGTTGTGTTTCACTAAGCATTATGGGCTTACCCTTGGGAGCTCCTGATGTAGGAAGAGCTTGGCTGGCCCTGTATAATACAGCATATGGTTAAATCAGGGAGATTTCTACTAAGTCTGCGCACTTATTGAATTATGCAGGCCCAGCTCAGCTCTTCCTGCTTGGAGGAACCATTAGTGTTGGCTGTTCGCAAATAAATAACGATGTCAGGTAGTTAAAACATCAACTTTGCGTCCACTTTTTCCTTTAGAAAATAAACACCAAAATGGATAGGCTTCTCCATCAGATATTTGTTATAAGAAGGTGGGCAGTCAGCACACATTTAATTCTTAATACGAGGTAACATTAGCAGGTAACAGTATTATATCAGCTATTTGTGATTCCTCAAAAGTTTGTGATGTGAGGCTGTGGCCCACTGGGTATGTGCTTGAAGACCAGCATAGGCCTGCACTGTACAATATATTGTGGGTAGCTGTGGTGCTAAGAAACCATAAGATACTAAGCAGCGAAAATATAAAATTGCTTTACAATATATTTTGTCATTGCTTTCTTAATGGATACCTTCTGCGCACGGTAACTGTCGTTTTAATAGTGCTAGTTGTAGAAACTGCATTATTAGCATTTCTTTCTGTTTTACTTCTGGCATTTTTTTTGCAGAAATATAACCATAAAAGAAGGTGAGAAAATAGGATTATGGAAATAGAACACAATTTCCAATTATACATTTCTATTGGCAACCAGACGCATATGTTGTATTAATTTAACAGACTTCAAACACCTGTTCATGAATTTTTCCTTCCAGCTATTATCTCACTCCTGACGGCTTCATATGATACTATTAATATTTTTTGCAAGTCTATATAAATCTGTAATATTGCACAGAACTGTTTTTTTGTTGTTTCTGCATCTAAGGGAACAGAAATCGTAACATCGAACTTCAAATTAAATGATTCTATATATATATATCTATAGATATAATATTATAATAATATATATATATGTATATACACACATACATACACTATGTATACATTATGGTTACAAGCAAATGTAACCATAGAAATATATACCACACAGCATATGGTGTATATGCAAATAGATTGGATTTAGGGGAAGTGAGAAGATGGCCTTAGGGAAGATAACAAACATTGTATCCATAAATTATATTTGCATAATTTTAAACATTAAACTCAACAATTCAACACTTTACATCTTTATTTTGAATAGCTTTTCTTAGGTAATACAAAGTAATAGTGCAAATAAAAAGGGACAGTTGAGTGTTTTACTAAACAGTGAATTGTGTTAGACAGGGCCAACACTGCCAAGTTTATCCTAAAAGTATGACTTTGAAGTTGGAAAATGTATCAAGTTCCATTTACGGTATTTCTGGGGTCTAGGTTATGCTTCTGCAGAATTATATCCCACCCCCATTGTGCCTTGTCATTGTGTGTTCTTAAAGTAGTTAGTAAATGTGGAAATTCTTAGGAACATGGGCGATACTGAGGTACTATTCATCGTATTCACTGTGACCATACAACTGAAGTTCTGCAAAAGCTCTTATTCGTCCTTTTTGCTGACTGGCTATAGAAGGATACAGTGTATAAATGATTGTGAAACTCCCCTTTCTGAGTATGAAGATAATGTGTGACATACAAGCACCAGTCTGTTTTTACATTGATAATTAAACATAGACAATATCCTAAAGCACATGCATAGCATGAATTTTTTTGTTTAGTAATTGCATTTTTCTTTTAGACCACAGCTAGAATCCTAAGGAAAGGGATGTCTAGCCATGTGGCAGCAGCTGCTTCCAGGGGCAGTATCCCACAAGGTGAATGCACTTACCTAGATACTGGCAGTATTTAGCTTCAATCATTTTTGGTGAACACTGTTCACTTGATTCTGTATTCCCTTGCAAAGAAAACAAACTTATTTTTTTACTTAAACTATTATATCTCCACTCTGCACAGCTTCTTCACTGCTCAGCCCTCTGCTCCCTGAAGCCCCCTCTCCTCACCACCTTCCTGGCTCACACAAACACACTCTAACACCACACTAAAACCCACAAAATAGCACCCATTCAGTCTAACACCATACGATAATACACACTCAATCTAATGCCATATGTTGCCTGAGCCTACCCCTGCGGGACGTGGCCAGGACTGTCCACTGACATCTGTGGGCGGCCCTGCTGACGGTGGGGGCGTTCTCGCTGATATTAGTGGGCGTTCCCGCTGACATAGTGGGAAACACCCTAATTTAAAGGGGAAATGGGCGGGGAGCGGGCATGTCAAGACCCCTCTCCTGCAACCTGGAGGATTTGGATGTTGACCCGAGAGTTCCCAGGTATGGTTACCACACACACACACATACAAGGACCATAACTTGACTAATACTGTATACTGACACGCTCACTCTAACACCATGCACACTGACAAACACACACTACGTAACATGCATGGAGCTACGTGACCCTGCGCCTTCATTAATGGGGCATCTGCCTTATTGTGGACTTGGATGCTGTTCTGCCCCAATTTAATGGTTGGAACCTGTACTTGTCGTGGACTATTGTATATCATATTTTCTAGAGCTACTGCTGAAAAGACAGTCAATGTAGAAATTCTTCATACACTCACTCAGGGCTGCTTAGTACCCTCAAGTAAAAGAGTTTATACCGCAAATGTTAACAAAGAGAGTTTTAATGTATGATATGTGTGTGTGTGTGTGTGTGTGATGTGTGTGTGTTGTGTGTGTGTGTGTGTGTACGTGTGTGTATACATACTTGCAAATGTTATGGAGCTGCCATTAGATTATTCTCATATTGGTTTTGTTTTGCCAGCTGTAGTGACTTAAAGTGTAGCCGCTATTTGTATGTATTTCCTATATAATGTGTTAAGTATTATTTCAGGCTCTGGTTCATTCTGCTTGTGCTCTACCCCTTGAACTTGGTTAGTATTTTTCTCCCCCGCAGTTATATTTCTGGAGATACCCATGCCCTTCATGCTGTCACTTCATAAGCCAACACAACTTCATAAAGAATTCTAACAAAACAACCAAAGGTAAAAATTAATTCAGCTACATGAGGTACCTTCATATAAATAATATGTTTCCATAATAAAATAAACAGTTCTAAAACTCATCTTTTCCTAGGATCTGACGATTTCTGTTATTGTAACACTTGCATAATTGATTACCTACATTTTGTTGCTACTAATTTACATCATGAATGGAATTAGTTTTTTTCTGCAAGGAACAGCTATTTCATATCCTGGATTTTGAATAATCTGTGTTTGTTTTTCAATGAATATTTATATTTTGTGTTTGCTGTTGTGATACTATGATATGAATCTCATTATAAGTATGTTTAAATATGTATAGTACTATAAATAAAGATTGCCCTTGTATACATTTTAAATGTGTGTTCAAATATTAATATTATCTAGGATTGAGTATTTAAAATGAACTGTCTGCAGTAAACCTATAAAATGAGGAGCATAATTTAGAAATAATGTAGTAATTGTGTTTCTTGTGACTATTATGCAAATTATGTATTATGTCTATACCTATATGATATATAGTAAAAGTTATTTAAATTTCATTTCTAAGGGTCAATGTAGATTAAGGAATTTACAGTGCTTGTTTATCATGTTACACTTTGATTGGAATTAATTGTTGGTTGTTTTTAATTATACATCACAGCCTTTGTTCTGGAGAAGTTCCAGAGATTGGATCATCTTGTTGTGTAATTTACTGAAACAGTTTCCAGGCATCTTGCCACACCAAAGTACATTTGATACTACTGCAATTAAAATAGGGTGATTTTAACAATAATTTTAAATGGGTAAGGACATAGAATGTGGCTTCATACTTTACATATCTGAAACGTTCCCTCCTTTTTGGAGATACTGTGTATCCTGGTATTGTTTGATTTTTTTCCACAACTAGGTATGGTATTTGCTCGATTATAAGACAACCTTGATTATATGTGCACATCTGCCCCCAGGCTTGCCACTCTACCCTCCAGATATGCCTTATACCACCTTATATGGGACTCTGCCACCCAGAAATGCTTTATACCCCACAATATGCCACTCTGCCTCCCTGATATGCCACTCTGCCCCAGATATGCCTTATATACCCCTATATGCCACTCTGCTCCCCAGAAATGCCCTATACCCCTATATGACACTCTGCCCCCAGATATGCCTTATACGCCACATATTCCACTTTGCCCCACCCCGACTTACCAGTGCATCCCTAGACTTGTCCTTCATGCTTCAAACTCTAGTGTCTAGTGGGGGCAGCCGGTGGACGTCTGCGCGATGTGCGTAAAAATCCTCCGCTGCCCAGGAAGGTCATGTCACGCCACTGCTCCATCATAGAAGCCCCAGCAGAAGTGCCAGCAGCAGCAGAGGTTGTCTGTGCACAGCACACAGATGTTCACCGGCTGCCAGAGAAAAGGATTCAGGTTCCAGGTGCACTTGCACTTCTGCCGGAAGATCATGTGACGCCATCGCTCCGTCTTAGAGGCCCCAGAGAAAGTGCCGGCAACGGAGGTTGCCAGAGAGGAGGATCCAGGTCCCCTTCTGCGCTGCGGGGGATCTGGATCTTAGTCTTATAGTGAGACCTATTTCAGGTCCAATTATAAGGTGGACTCACATATAAGACAATGGGTATTTTTCAGAGCATTTGCTCTGGGGAAAAAAAACGTCTTATAATCAAGCAAATATGGTAATTAGGTAAATGCTTAAAGCCAGTTGTTTTAGCACATCTAGTAACATTCTCCTGCTAAATCAGACATTCACTATAATATTCAAAGATATTTACTATACTTGTTATTTGTGTGCACATACATGCATTTAATATTATGTTAATTACATATTATATTATAGTATACTTAAACCAAATTATATATACAGATTAGCTATACTTGAAAGTAAAAAAAAGCAACTAGTTTCATACATAGGCAAACCTGTCTCTTTTTATTGTATATATTAATGTATTAGCCAGGACAGGATTATGCTTGCATCTGCTAGTGAGCACTACAAAAAGGTACATACCCTAAATACTGTGGATTAGTTATTTCTTTTGAGCCCATTTAGAATGAAAGGATGCCTCATTCTGTTGATACATTTTAATTTTGCGCATTTAAGCTACCTTTTTTATACTTTTGTAGTGTAATACAATATTAAAACCTCATATTTATTAATCTCTAGGTTTGGTATCATGCTGGTAGGTTTTCTTTTTGTTTATTTACAGATTAAATGGTTCTCTTTGATGCCTTATATTGATAACATATTATTCCTCCTCCTGTTCCTCATGATAGCCTCATTACACACCAGTCCAGGCAGTGTTTAAAACAGTGGCTTTCTAGGCTCTGACAAACCCTTAGGTGCTAATTTTATCCATCTGAGTACCGTAAAAACTATACTCAAAGCAACTGTAAGCATTAATAACACCACCAGCTTATCACTATATTTCTAGAGGAATAATCTTTTATACTGTGTTTTCTACAGCGCTAAAGTTTACTAAACTCAAGAGCACTACATCACTATATCGGTGTCAGCGGCTTTTCGAAAGTGACTCTCTGTAACTGCACTTTATTACTCTCTTGTGCTCATTCTTTGACATTTTTCCATTAAACTCACAGTGGGTGATGTCCAAGAGAGTGATGGGAAAATTACTACATTGGCTTTTAGATGTTTTTTCTGGGTGAATCATTCATTCATTGCCTATTCTTTACCGTGTGTGTCCTTTTATACTCTATTTTTCCTTCTCATCTCATCCATATGCTCAGGTATCAGATTGTTTAGAACTGATATACAATTCACCAGAAAGGAAAAAACACAGGGTTGGCCTTGAAGGAAAAAGTGGCCGTGGCACTTTAAGACTTACATCTGTGGAGCATCCCAATGGCCACTCAGTCTGATTATACAAAATAATAATAATCTATCGTAGTTAAAGAATAGCTGCCTCTATCTTACATTCTGTCTTCAGCCACCTTTTACAGCATGCCAATAAATAACATAAATATAATATCTCCATGCATGTTACATACTAATCACCAATCAGCTCCAGCGCTTGCTCGGTACATGATTGGCTGCCTAAAGCCCCTGATGGCAGCCATATTTTGTTGTGCCTTCACCATCAGCTCCAAACCATAGTAAAAATATGATTTGAATAAATGTTTGCTATCAAAACTACCAGCTCAGTGAAGTTTCTCTAAAAAAGGGACATAAGCATTGCAGTTTCATCTCACTGGCTTCACTTTGCAGTTTGAAGGGCCAGCTTCATTCAGTCTCTGCACCAAGTATCCAGCGTATTAAAATAAGTGAGAATTCTTGAAAGCACGCCAAAAATCAAATGATGCATTATTATGCAGGCTCAGCTTTAGGAAAGAAATTAGCCGGGTTTGCCCTCTATAATGCAAAGTGAATGCGGGGACCACCACTTTCCAGCAGATTTTTCTACCAGCTCCCACTTTAGTGAATCAATTCAAATGTTTATATAACAAGTCATACATGAAATGTCTGCACATTCCACCAGCATATTGTTGGGAATTAAACAGCTCCTTACAGCATTGTGATTATTCAGTATGTAAAATACAGACACGTCCTTCCTCCATTTTCTTATAGTTTTAATCCTACACTTAGGGTGCAAGGTCACTATGATGAAAGACACAGATCACCTGTCTGTGTTGGTTTTTTTGAGGGTGTCCAAGACATCTGCAGTTTCATTCTGTTTCCTGTCATGTTACAAGCCCTTCCACAATACTGACTTCTCAAAAGTGTGTTCTGTGTTTTAATTGCCCCACTTTTAGATTAGTATGTATGCCTATGTGCAAGAGATAGGCATAAGGCGATTCTAAACATAAAACAAGGACAAGGAGCTAATAAAATTTGAGGTTTGAGTAGATTAACACATTAGCATGGCTCTAATGCAAGTCATGCTGTAGGTTCTCAGCATTAACCTGAGAACCTTTAGCTTGTTCATTAATTGTATGTGATATTATTTTCCTTCTCTGAAATAATAACTGTAAGGTGCCTTCAGTCTCAGATCAAGACAGCAGTTGACATTTGGTACTTCACACGACCCTTTAATAGCAGGACTGCTTTAATGAGTCAACCTTTGTCTTGTGTGAGTATACCTTTAAATTGTTGCTTCCATCAGATCATTATTTTGATCATGACCTTTCCATATATATATATATATATATATATATATATAAAACATTTATTTTACACTTTAACAGGATTTATGCATGGTAACATTCAGGATCATTAAGCCCAATGAGTCACTGGTAAAATTCAATTTGTTTCTCATATTCAGCTTTTATCTACATACAGTGCATTTTGAATTATGAAACTTGGAATACGCGAGTAACCTTTCTTCATGGTACAATCAATATCTGGTCATTTAAATACAATCTGCAGTCGGCATAAAAGGTTACTGACAAAATATGAAATGGTGACATTTTAGCACAAAATGTTGGAATCTTCTGGGCGTCCCATATGTATCACAGAAACACAAGGTGCTCTAGAATTGATGCTGTTTGTGTTTGTAAATGACAAGCCTTTGATCTTCAACAATGGCAGGATTATGTTCTATGGAAAGCATTCATATTTGAAGTGCACTTTATAGGTTGAATGTATCAGAAAAAAATAAATGATTTCAGATTCCGTATAGGTTCAGCAGAATAAAAATGAGGATTAAATTTCACCTTACATTAATTTTTAAAGGTCATACAAAAAGCTTTTTCGGCAGCATGAACTATGCCAACATTATTTAAATATCTCTTAAGGATTTGACTTGCTATTATAAAGTGGTTGTAGCTACGTAAAAATACATGCATAAAAGTGATAAATAGCTGGGAAATGCTAAACCGTCTACAATATTACAGATGAAGGTGGAACCTCTGGTGTCTTGCATCCTCACAACCATTCAACACCTTTATGAGTATTTCTGCCCAGTAAAAGGTACAAAGTCATTAATATGAAAAATAAATGTATACCATTCATAAGGTTTGATAGGAAATCTGGTCTATGGTTGCCGTGATATTCTTTTAAAATTATCAAACAACCTTTCCATCTAAAGGTTTGTACTAGCTTATTCTTTCATATCGACCAGTGTCCCCCTAGAGCATAAATAATTCAGATATTTCTGCTGTACGAGTGATCCCTGTAACATTGTTACTACACGTTAGTTGTATTCTTCATGTACAGCACCTTGAAACGTGCTTTATGAATTTTAGGTCAACAGCAACTGTCAATACACTTAGGGTATTGATGCAAATGCTGAAAAGATATATGTGCTTTTGTTATTACAGTCTAATCAATGGAAGTAGTTTGAAATGTGTTGAATTCACCCAGAGTATGGATTATTAAATATAAGTGATGCATGACGACATATTATTGGACAGGATTTATTACAGAACGGAATACAGTTTGGTAATTCTCTGTTTATAGAATATAATGTTTATAGCATATAACTGTCACGTTCTGCTCAGGCTGCGGAGCTGCATATCTGTCTTGCTTTAGTTTCTCTGTTTTGCTTTGATCCATTCCTGGATTTCCTTTTGCTTTGTTCTGATCTTCCATTCCTTGCTTCTGCTTCAGCTCTTTGCTTCACCTCTATTTCCTTTATTAGGTGAGCCCCACCTGTGTGTTCTGTTTGTCTCAGTCTTCAGTCTAAGGTATGTCTCAGTGCTATGTGTTTGGTTTACATGTTTGTTTCGTACCACTGTCAGCAGGGATTAGCGTTAGGACCCACCGTCATTGGAGTACTTTGGCGTAGTGGTGGGCTAAGCATACTATGGCCATATCATGTGACGGAATCTCCTATTATCACATAGTTCTAGGCTAGTTCCTGTATCCATGTTTGTTTGTCTCTTATGTACCTTTGCCCTTCGTCCTTATCTTCTGAGGATTCTGGTTCCTCTCTCCTCTCCCCATGTCCCAGTTAATATGTCCTATCCTTGCTTAAAGGGTTCCGGCTCCTCACTCCTTCCCCTGTGTTCCTTGCCTTGTCCCCTGTCCTTTCATATCTCCTTACTTAAGCCCCTCATATGTAATAGATTCACTACTTATACCCCGCGTCCCAAAGCCATTTTTATTGATTCCCAGGAGGAATATGAAGTCCAATCCATTCTAGACCCCAAAAGAATACGTAATTTATTACATTATCTGGTGCATTGGAAGGGGTATGGTCCGGAGGAGAGGTCCTGGGTTTCTTCTAAAGATCTCCACGCTCCTGTGTTGCTAAAAAGATTCCATAGGAAATTTCCTAATAAACCTGGGAAGTTTCGGCCTGGGCCATGCGTCACGGACTGGGTCCAAACGGATGACTGAAAGGACCCAGCGCGCCCGACGATTGTATGCAGGAGTCACAGTGCAGTAGTGGAGTTTGGACAGGGCCTGGTTGCAGGGTGACCACACTCACCCAGGTGTTGAGCACCTAGGGTTGTGCAGCAAAACACCAGCGCCCTGATAAAGAAGCAGATGAAGTCCAGAATGAAAACGAAGTGATATCCTGCAGGCACCCTGGACCAGGCATGAAACATATCACAGGAATCACGTGTAGGATGCTGCAGGCTGGGAGTATGGAAGCTAAGCAAAGGATATAGCAGAAACATAACAAGCAAGGGACAGGGAGACCTGGCACGAAACATAACCAGACAAGACATACATGTTACATGGCACTACAATGAACCAGACAAGGAATAAACATTACTAGACAAGATATACATGATACAGGGCACAACAAAGGACAGGGGATAAGGCAAGGAACACAGGGGAAGGAGTGAGGAGCCGGAATCCTTTAAGCAAGAATAGGACATAATAACTGGGACATGGGGAGAGGAGAGAGGAACCAGAATCCTCAGAAGATAAGGAAGAAGGGCAAAGGTACATAAGAGACAGACAAACATGAATACAGGAACTAGCCTAGAACTATGTGATAACAATTGGAGATTCCGTCACATGATATGGCCATAGTATGCTTAGCCCACCACTACGTCAAAGTACTCCAATGACGGTGGGTCCTAACGCTAATCCCTGCAGACAGTGGTACGAAACAAACATGTAAACCAAACACATAGCACTGAGACATACCTTTAGACTGAAGACTGAGACAAACAGAACACACAGGTGGGGCACACCTTATAAAGGGAACAGAGGTGAAGCAAAGAGCTGAAGCAGAAGCAAGGAATGGAAGATCAGAACAAAGCAAAAGGAAATCCAAGAATGGATTGAAGCAAAACAAGGAAACTAAAGTAAGATAGATATGCAGCTCCGCAGCCTGGGCAGAACGTGACAATAACGCTGGCCATTTTATGAGGTCCACTTTTGAGGTATGCAATATTTTTACCTCTTCTGATGCAGAATTGCTTGCATATTTTGGATGGTTGTCTTGCTGCATGACCAAGTTAAGCTTTGGTTGATGGACGTCTTCCTGATACAGAGCAGAATTGTTTTTGTTTGTCTTTTTCAGATATCCTCTTTGGACACGGTGATGGTTTAAAATGCGTGGTTTGCCTATTCCTTTATAATTTGTATCTGGCCTCTTTTAATACATTTTTTGAAACTGTGTGTTATTGTGTTAACTGAAATAACTTGATGTTTGCCCTGGATAAATCCTACATATTACAGTTCAATCCACAAAGTATTGTAATAAGTTTTTTTTCTCAGATTAAATAAGAAGTATATATGTATTTAAATCTCACTATAAGTGTACGCCATGGCAGCAGAATCTACATGATTTTTTCCCATTAAGTTATTCCAGTTGTAAAGTAAACTGGTGGTGGCTGGTTCAAAAGTCTTTCCAAGAGGTAGGTGAGGTTAAGAGAATATTTCAGAACAAGAAGCCAATTAATAAATTAAACTTGTTTCCTTTGCCATAGATCTCATAAAATAAAATAATCTCAGTTTTTTTAAACAAAATACCTACAAAACTATTAAGTTGTTTACAGTACAAAAGGTATAAGCTATAGCTACTTTTACTAAAATAATTTCCCTTGATAAAAGCTTTGAAGGTGACATTTTTGCTTTAAGGGTTTAAGAAGTTAAATCTTTGCAGGATATTACCTCGTTTTCAAGTGGATAAGTGATGCAAATAAAGTATGAAGAAGAAACAACCTGCAATAAGAGCCAGGCTGGCTTTATATATATAATATATGTTACCTAGAACTCCCTGTGAAGTAAATCATACCTAATATCTCTAAATTTTCTACAGTTACCTCCACTCACCCAATCCAATGTGGTTCAGTAAGTAAATAATCAAGTGTGTGCAGTACTTCCAATCATTAGGTTAAGCTGGCTGAACGTTCCATAGCTAAGGTTTTATTGATTCTTACTTTTTCCCTTGGCAAAGAGCTAAATCCTTGGAATAATTATAGGAATTCCCAGAGGTGTTTAAAAACCAGGATACAGTCACAATGTAAAATCTCATAGGATTTTTGGATAAATGGTTATTGTGTTCTTTATGGTTTTTTGATGGATTTACTTTATGGCTTTATTTAAGTCTCCTTTTGTTTAGGGAAAATATGTATCTATTGAAATACATTTTCTGCAAAGCTGTCTAACATATGTGCATACAATCCTTAAGCCATACAGTGTTATTCTGTCTACAGTTGACATTTTTGAATTTTAAATTTACATCTCTTTGCAAAATATTGGATTTTTTGCCACATCTACGATTCAGTTTCAAAAGCGTATATTTGATTTGGAGAATTAATGCTACCTACATTTCTCATATAACTTGATCTTTGTAAAACAAGGCAACAGTTAGTTTTTTTTTTTTAGCTTATCTAGGATTGCATCTCTTTGTTCGACTCTCAAAACCAACCAAGGTCCGCTCTTTCACATGAGTGCGTGCTTGAGAAGGTGTATCGTTCAATGTGTATGTCTGTAAACGTATAATTGCATAAAACTATTATCTTTACTTAGCCAATAGAACTGTAAAATTTACATCTACTGTCATTTTAGTTAGACTATATCTAGTTGATCATGACATATACTATATAAATCTTTATAGATGGATGTGCAAATATTTCATTTATCTGAAGAAGAACAGAACTATAAAGTAATATAGCTCTAGATTCCAATCAGTTTCTTCAGCTCCCAATGTCTTTCCCGAGGGTGCAAGTTTTTGGTTTTTTTTAAAGATTTATACCTTCTATCCAAATTGTGATATTATTCCAAGGACTCATTTGAATAGTGTTGAATTGTCATCGGTGACATGTGGTTCACTGACTACAGTTTTGGCTTTTACAATTAGCAAAACCAGTCTCTCAGCAGAGTTAGGACTGTGTAGACAGACATATCATAGCCATATGCTGCAAAGCTAACTGCAGTTTTATATATTTGGAAAATGTATGGTTAGATATACCTGCTCATCTTTTGTAACCAGCACTATAAATCTCTCAAATGTTTCCCCTGTAGCTGTTCTAAACAGTTGGAAAAGCTTTTTAGTTTTTGAAAGCTTTCCAGCATTTATCATTATAACAAATGTCCCTAAAAAGTTGTAAGCTAATTTTAATATTTTCCTTGCCCAAGAGAAACGACATGTATACAAGACAAGAAAAATATATATTTATTTACTGCGCTTATTCATTTCTAAAAATATGTATAGTATTACTTTTAACTCCTTACCTGAGGAAGTGTTTGACCCAATTATGAACATTTAACAAAGAATTCTGTTAACCATTTTAGAGGTGAAAAAAGGCTTTTTTCTCATGGTGATAAACTTTAAGTGCACAAACAGTCATAGTTAGCAGAATGGCAGAGCTATTATTATTTGGGCATTGCATTATACTTAAATAGCACCAGCTGATTGTGAAGCTCTGTTATAATAGGGGAGAGTAAAATTTTACAATAACATTAAAATTGCCCATAATAATTAACACACATTAAGACATAATTGCACAGAAGGAAAAGAGGGGCCTGCTTTTGTAAGCCTACAACCTATTCATCATTGTTTCTTCCAATTTAGTAGGTATGGTAGCAGAATATCATCTGCTAAATGGCAAAAGAACATTTTGTTCCTTTTGCACAGTAAAAAAATAAAATCAACAATGAGTGTCTATCAAACTTCAAATCATGGCCTCCGACTTCAGTAAGTTACATGGAATATTAAAATTTAAATATTAAGCTTTTCATTGTTAAAGAGTTTACATTAAAAACAAAATAAGATGTTGGCTGGAATTTATTAACAGCCAAGAAGCCTTTCATAAATAATTCACATTTCAAGTTTTCCAGTGAGATATTGCTGCATGCACAAACAAATATACTGAAAGATTGGTTTAATTGAACATAAATTCTACTATAAATTAATCAGCTGTAGTAAACATTCAGCCATCCCTACATTTCACATGTATTCAATACATGTTACTAGAGCTGAAGTGTTGACATAGTGCTGAAGAGGTGACATTGTCTAGTGCTTGCAGAATTCCATCGGACATCAAATTAGACAGTGTAATTTGAAATATTCCAAATGACTGCTTTGTACATCAATCAATAACATTTGGTGCTTTCATTTGTAGAAAGGAAGCAAGAAAGAAATAACAAGTAGAAACTTACTTGTGTCTCTGCGGGGGTCAAAGGATCAATACTCTTTGAGAATAATTTACTTCATCGTGAGTGTCTTTCTATTTTTAGTAGTACTAGGCATTTCTGCCCCCTAAAGGTGTGTTTAGTCATTATATACACTATATTATGTATGTAAAACTACAAATAGTGTCTACAAATTAACAAGCTAACATTAGTATTGTTATTGTAAATCATTATTATTTGTTATTTACCATAACTCTATCCATAAAAAAATCACAGTAGATTTATATTAGTATTTGCTTTTAATATACTCAATGGTCTTCTATAGATCATCGACTGAGAATTAGCCCATGTTGTGTGGAAAGGATGCCCAGCAGTGGCAACTCTAGAAACAATATATAGGGGGGCACATTAGATATCACTGTCAAAACTGGGGGAGCATTAATAATTTCCACCATTAAATCATACCACTGAGAAAACATATATACGGTGTATATCCATTTCCACTAAATGATTTCTGGGCCTTGAAGTTTTGTCCCCTGAAGTCACTAAAAATTCAGGAGGGCATTCTCTGGATAAGTAAAAATGAAATAGTTCTCACTGTAAGTTAAGTGTCAGGAAACAGATGACCAAACACACACCAACGCAGGCTCTGTCACACCAACACCCAAACACGCACATACACACCAGGACAGGCTCTGACACCCAAACACACACCAACACCCACACACACACACACACACACCAGGACAGGATCTGCAACACCGACAACCCAAACAGACACACCAGGACAGGTTCTGCCACACTGAAGCATAAAAAATGTATTTTCTATACTTCTTTGTCATTAACTCCACCTATTGTATTTTGGTCCCCTTGTTTATTGATGCATGTGCCAGGTCCCCCTTTAGTATTGATTACTATCTTGCCCTACAACACAACCTTGTGTGTTGCACCCTTTGTGCATTTATTCCCCCACACCCTTGTGTATTGCCTCCCAGCATTGATTTATGTGATGCCTCAACTAACCCCCTCCCAGTCACGAGGAACTCTGGACAGCCGCTGAGCGGCTGCGAGCCGGATTGACGGTGGCCACTTTGAATGTTGTCTGCTGGCTGCCCGTCCCATCGGGAAATTTCCAGGTGGGCTAGTCCGGCCCTGCGGCATGGAATAGGCATGCTGGCCGCTTTAAAATAATTAAGCGGCTGGCGGAGGCAGTCTTACGGCTGCTTTAAAACTCGCTGTGCCGGCCCTTGAACTGATTAGCCCACCGGGACCCGGTGGGCCAGTCCAGCCCTGGATAAGTGGTTCCAAATTCGGTGTGGGGGGCGCAACAAGGGGGGCAATGAATAACCCCCCTGTAGCGACGCCACTGTGCCCAACGGATGATGCCCAGTCCATGTTTATTTGTTCATATAGTTGACAAATGGGGCTTCTGTTGGTCCCAGGCATCTCCCCTATGTTGTCCTGTGGGTATTCTAGTCGTTTTTGGAAGAGGAAGATCCAAAAGAGAAAAAAAAATGGTTTATGCAGCCGTCATATCAATCATTTAATATAATGATTATTTCTTAACTGAACAAACACAGAAATCCATGTATTTCCAGGAAATTGTTAACTTTATCAGAAAGAGTTATAATGTTAACTTGATTTATTTCTTCCTCTAAGCATTCACCTGATCCACACAGAACACAGCATGGCTTTTCCTTAGAGTAATGTACATAATTCTCTGGCAGCTGTGTAAATGATAGATCTCTAATCTGGGGCTGCTACACGACCTAAGAAAACGCGTTGCAATTTAATTGTAAATTCTCTTTCATCTGGAACGTTTTCACATTAGTAACCAAACATCTACCGTTTGAACGTTAGTAATTTCTTTATGGCCCGTGAACATTATTAGCTGTTTTAATTTTAGATAATCCCATAAATGTACACTCAAACAAAACTAAAAGACTGTGTGGTAGTAATTTACCAATTGCATTTTTTTTCTCTCTAAGATTAGCAGAGAAGTTAAAAGGCAGTTTTCTTAGTTAATTAGTGTGGGATCAGTTATAGCTAAGCAGCGAATGTTCTAGAAGAAAAAAATCAATAGAGCAAAAAAAAAATCACTTTATAAATATTGTTATAAAGCATTTAACACAACATGGCAAATTTTCAGATTTGCACTTCTTATAATGTTTTTGGTGATTTCATGGGCTGTTCATGTTTCTTTTTTCAGAATCAAAGAATTTTATTTTATTTTAGGCATATTGGAGTGGGGAAAGGTATGGAAAAAATAAGAGGCAAAGACAACTGTAATCATTACAGACATTATGGTAATTTGCTGTAACAACAGGTCAAGGACTCCAAATTTATATAGTCTTAGCGTACAGAAAAGGTTTGGAATGCGAAACCTGAGGAAATATCAACACATATCTGCATTTATAAAGAAAGACATCACTTTCATAAAGCATTAGTACGTAAATTAGATATGTAAAGGTAGATCAAAGAGACTGGGCATCTGAAAGTAGGTGTGCATGGGGCGCGAAGTAAAGAGGATTGTAAGTAAATCCTGTCAAGGTATTTAGTGGGTCCTTATAGGGTATGTTTAGTCGTGAACTTCAGCCAGTGGTACCATGGGTTTGTGTATCTCTCCTTGCCCTTTGATGAAGTGGATGATAAATCCTCTAATTGTCTAATTTCTTCCACCTTGGAGATCCAATGCCTCACTGTCAGGGTGTCAGGGTGGTGGCTTGTCTATGAGTTGGGATATTGCACCAGTAGCTTTGTAATGGCAATCCCACCAGATGTGGAGAGTGGAGCTGGCGGCTCTCGAGCATATCTCGTTAACCCAAGCATGGTGCCCAAGCCAAATGATGTATGGTATTGCACAGATCAGATGTAAGTGTGTTTAACATTGGGGCAAAATTCAGCTGTGCAAGATCCAATGTAAGCCGCACACCAATCTTGTATAACTCCCTGCCCTGGTTCACTAATCCCAAATCCGTTAAACCATAATTATTAAACATACAACCTATAGGGTACTATGTAAACGGGATGTTGCCAAACATAGATTTGGTCATTGTTCAACAGGGGCACCAAAACGGTAGAAGAAATTGTAAGAAAATGTATTTTTTATATATATATATACTAGCACTCACAATTATTATTTTTTTGCATGTTTCTATGGTTTGAAATGAAAGCCCTATTTGTTCTGAAAATAAAGATGTATAATGTATGTGGGTACGTCAAACACAGAAAAGAGCAAAAATGGCACAACAGCTCTGGAGTTAAAAAAACTGAAGGGGTTAAGGTTTGAGTTTTTTACAGCAGGAAAATAAACTCTTATCTCCTGTCAAATGCTATGTTTCTATGTGACACAGCAGCAACATTGTAGCCTTTTAAATGGAAATTAAAAAATTATTTATACGTTGTATATAACTTTTAGAAATGGGATTGGGTATATTATGGAATGTACCTGTTCACCTGTAAAGTGGAGAAACAGATTGACCTTATAACAATTGATATGGGCAGATTTCCACCAGCGCTTTCCCTAAAAATATAAAGTAAAATGTAAAATAATCTAGTCTCTCTGATGTTTTTGCAGACTTGTTGACACTTTTCATAATGTTAAGATATTTTTACTTGATCTTGGTAGGCTATTCTTCTACTGCAGAATAGCCGTATTCTGATGATTGAAGGTATCTGCTTTTTCATTTGAGGTCGCTCCGAGGTCAATGCCAGAAATAAAAGAGATTTGAGGTATCCATTCACACAGAGTGTTCATCTCCTTTGAATTTCCTTTGTCTTTATTGATAATGTTATTATGACTATAGCACAAAATAACAGCCTGTATTCAATCTTAATTCTCCATTCCAGCAAACAAACTGGAAACCATATCATGGTACGACATGCACTTAAATCATGGAGGTTACCAAATCAATGCATTGTCGGGAAATAATGCTTAGAAACATTAGTTCATATATAAAAGTGAAGTGCCTTGGTTTTTTTTCTCCTAAGTTTTCTGTTGCTGGTTGATCGGTCTGCAGTCCACAAAGCATACAAAGTTGCTTTTTTATCTTGTACTGGGGTCTAATCATTACCTGAGGGTAGCTAAAGACTGGTAAAGAGCTTTTGCAAGGAATGACCACTACCCTACATTACCCCACTACCCTACACTACCCCACTACCCTACACTACCCCACTACTCAGGAGTTTGCAACAAGTGGGCAAATAATACTGGTCAGAAAAGCAATTTTGTAGTCAGAGAAATGCGTATGAACTATACTTTGCTTCCACCAGATGCTGACTATGGTGGACTATGCTGACTAGTACCCAAGGATATCTTTTGCTTGGCAGAACCTCCATTATTCTATCTACAACAGATACAGTTGAATTTGTTTAAAAATGCTAGATTCATTGTATGTTGTCACACTTTATTGTTAATGCCTTTGGAAGAAATTCCACCCTGACATAAGTTATTGTTAATATATTATGCTTCCATAGTAACCTAAGCTCTTGTAATGTTTAGACAACATTGTCTTTTGTCTGTTTGTTCCATCATACTTCAGATTTATGTCAACACATTTAGATAAAAGAAATGGCCAAGGTATAATTACTCAAAGAAAATAACAAAGTGATTTTTTAATGTAGTGGAAAAAATGCAAAAATGCGTTGTAACAAAGTTTGAGAGGAATAACTACATGTCTGTCATATATTGTGAATGTGGGTTATTAAAATGTGTAACCGGATATAGACAGACTTGGAAACAATTTTTAACATACCAAATTTTTATGTACAAAATTCCTTATTGATCTGCTTTTATGTTTTGCCCTAATGCATATCCTTTATAAAATATAATGTATAAGGTCAGGGCTCTGTGCGGGCCAGTCAAGCTCTTCCATACCAAACTCATCCAACCATGTCTTTATAGACCTTGTTATGGGATGAACTGGAACGGAGATTGCGAGCAAATGTATTTAGAAGGCAATGTCATCAAAGTCCCTGTTGTTGTAATGGTCAGGTGTCCCAATACTTTTGTCACCTTTTTGGACCTTGCTTTGTGCATTGGGGCACAGACATGGGCCTTCCCCAAACTGTTCCCACAAAGCTGAATGCATAGCATTGTCCAAAATGTCTTGGTATGCTGAACCATTGAGAGTACTTACGAAGTGCATTCTTCTTTAGTGATACAGCCTGGGACATTTATAGGACCCAAGTGTTATTTTTCCCCTCACTGTGTACTTCCAAATCTTAATTGCTAGATGCCAGGAGACTGACATTTTAAAGAAGCATACATCATATGGCTTATAAGCTTGTTTGAGCAGGGCCCTCCTCACTTGTTAAATCTGTAAATCAAATTGTTATGTTACATACTACTTGTTGTGTCCTGTCCATCCATTGTACAGCGCTACGGAATTTGGCGCTATATAAAACAATAAATAAAAATAATATCTGTACATAGAAGCAATTGCGCCATTATAAAACACAACAATTAGTTCTAGACAGTGAACACTGGATGCAGTTATTAACACATTTTATTTTTACCATTATTACACTTACTCTATAGAATGCCAGCAGATTCCGTAGCTCTATTCCAGTGAAAAGAGAATACAAAATTAAGCATACTTTTAACATTAACAATATACAAATTAGCATATGTCTATTGCAGACTTGCTTTTTGCCCTATTATTTGGCACTAGAACACTGAAGACACATTGGTAATATGTGTATGCTGCTTTAAATTCATAATATAAAGGTACAGTAAAAACACAAATATAAAACAAAATAAAAATATAGTTTATAAGATCAACACTCCACTTGCTAAGAACTTTCCTTCAATGGATAAAGGGCTTGACTGCTGTTAGATCACTACGTGAGTTATTTGAAAAAGTGGAAAACCATGCTTATGCATCATCCAGAGCTCACAAGGGCAACCTCAGTTACCGTTAATGAGTTTTACTGGGTGATATATGATCATGGAATACACTTTACCCCATTGACACTAAAGGGTTTTACATTTAATCCCACGAAGATTCATGAAATCCAATGTGCTTAAAGGTGAATAGCAGTCATGACTCTAATTATCCCTTAACAAACAAGGTAGCTTTTTTTTCAGAAAACCAAACACTATTTTATGATCATTTTCGGAGAAATAATATAATCTCGTCTGGTATCCAATTGCTGACTGGCTGCAAGATTACAGGAAATCTCTTTCAAATAATTGAAAATTATCTAAAATAATAATATAAAACTAGCATGGATCTGTACAGCCATCAGATCAATAACATAAAAAGTGTATATATATTATATATAATATATATATTATAATATATTATATATATACTTGAGAAAGCTTTTACTTCCTTTTCACTAATATGTTTCAAATACTGCAAACTGACGCTCTCCCCAGTTGCTGAAATGGTTAAGGCTCAGCTACTGTTCGGCAGCAATGAAAGTCTCCAACCATTGATCAATGTTGCTGACTAGCAGATGGCCTCAATTATAGATTCAACAAGATAGTGGATCCTTAACAACTCTATCTGCTGACCTCGGTCTACATCATACATTTTTATACCATTACTGGCTGATGTTGCGAACAGAACATAAACTGACTGTTGTTCCAGAGGTAGATTTCGTTTGATAACGCTATCTTGTATTTTATTCAGGTTTGATTTATTTAATTGTTGTTATGCATTACATTGACATAGATAATGAAAGATTTCAAATTACTTTTTCCCTATTTATTTTTGAAACCTTGTCAGAAAAAATATGATTCTTTACCTTCTATTCTCAGTCCTGAGATATGGGCTTGTAAATTGAGTAGCATTTACCACTTTGAAAATGACTGTCATTTCATCTTCTTGAAGTAATAGGAATCAGTCCCATCACTTTACTTTATGATTTCTAATAAGTACCCGCAAAATCTGAAATGTGATTTGGATCAAAAGCCTTTGATTTCAGTATTATTTCAGGGTTATCTGTCAGGACAGGTGACACTCCAGTAATAACGTGGGTTGGTGAAATCTATTGCAACAAAAGGCTTAATGAAAATAGTAGAATAGCTTTGGAAAAAATAAAGTGAAAACTCCACTAAAAAAAATGCAACTTTTGCACCTATGTTTTTGTATATTTTATCATGAAATATGTCAAAAGTAGCTAGAACAATGAAATTCTAAGGTATTTAGAAAGATCTAATTGTGCCAACATGGGTTAAACAAGGCAGACTGTAGTGGTGCACGAATTTAATAAATATATTAACTCTTTCCAAGTCGGCAATAGTTGCTCAGCCATCCCTTTCCTGCACCTGCTCTGTTCTCCTAGCTTTGGTTTTTTTCCTGTCATAAAGCCTATGAAAATACTAAGCTGTTTCCTGATTGATGCCAAGCACATCATGTTACAGTCCCCTATGGAACTCAGTAGTGCTTAAGGGGAAAGTTAGAATGTCTCTGCTTAGCACTTTAATATGAAAGTATTTTTCCTAAATATATTCTTTTTACTAATTTACCTCATCAATCTCTGCTTAATTTCTTTCTCCACAAAGTTTTGAATTGCTCTTTTTAGAGAGAATTATGGGCAACAAATATACTGTATGTCCTGCATGTTTTGCCTACTACACAATCCTGTCAACAAAACTTGGGCACAAATTCTGGCACACTATAAAGTCGGTATATATTATTCTAGTGATTAAACCATATTTTTGTGGACAAAATGCCATTGAGGTTAGCTCTTTACTGTTCGGAAATGACCACTTTGGTGAACCGAAAAAGACATTGGCTACTACCTGATCTGGTATCGCTTAGCATCGGTCTCGGCATCTACCTGCTGCATTACTAGTACAGATATCTGGCAACTCCAGCAGTGCTTTGCTACCCATACTTTGTGCCTATTTATACCTGTCTTTACCTGAGCCTGAGTTGGGATCATCAGAGTCCCTGTATCTTGGATTCAACCCTTTGCTAGGTGTTTCAGGGTAAAGAAATCCTGCAGTGAGCACTCCTGGGTCATGGCAGCCATGACAATTAAGTAGTGGTAGTTAAGGTTAATAAAATAAAGCTGTAACAGTGATGACTGGTTAGTGTTCTGCTCAAAAGGATTGATTGCTTGGACACAGTGTGTGGCCACTGAGCTGGTGTTTTGCGGCTAGTGGCTGGGTGGGTAATGTTCCAGGTTCGGCAGGCTCCTTGTACTTATCAATGCTTACTTTACAGATCCTGAATACAGTTGCGGCCATTCTGTCCAAAGGGGGACTTGTCTGGTGTGTTCTGGGGAGAAGGTGGGATGATGGAAGGATAGGATGGTGAATGGTAAAAGAGGGTGTTATGAGGCTAATGGAACCTTACCCTGGAAATCCTGTTTTCAAACTGTCAAGTAACAACTTACAATGATAAAAGAAAATTAATTTTAAATTCAACACTCCAGCCTTTAAATTATATTTTAATCTTGTGGCATGTTAACGTGCAAAGTGTTCTTGCCATCAGCGTATTCATCGTAATATAACAGCAAGTTAGGTTTTTATGACCACATTAATGTTTTAGAAAATTATAACCCCTATCTACTACTTAAAAGTGACATTTTACTCACATAAGTCACAAAGAAATATAATTGAAAAAGAAATTAAATGTAGGGTGAACTTTTTTAATAGTGACACAAACTGGATGAATAAGCTATTATGACAAATGCTTGTAAGTGTTATCTAGGTAATGTTTTGTTTGACAGTTTCCTTTAAAAATGTAAAAGGTTTTAGTTCGCTGTAAAAAGGAACATATGAAACATTATAGGTTGTGCTGCATGTGTTTAATAAATGGAACCATGTGTATTAATGTTGAAAACATAGAACATTCACTATATTTATAAACTGATGTCAAATGTTTTTTTTAAATTGTTGAGAAGAATTTGGCTATTTTGGAGACACCATGAACAAAGTAGTAGGCTTCACAAAATAATCCAAAGATTCCAAATCTAAATTAGTATACATCTTCATAAGAAATAAGCTAGTGGTTTATATCGGCAAACCCCTAACAAAAATATAGAGGCACTTGCATGTCCGTATGAGCCACTTACTCATATGATATGGATATGATATACTGTACGTATAGATCCTTAGAGTTATGGAGAGCCATGATGGTCAAATTAGGCTAGGCGCTACATAGAACCATCACAACTAAAATCATTCTAGGTATTAAAAGTACACACAGTTTTGTAAAAACAATAAATCCAAAAAAAGTACCAAAATTTATTAAGTATTAAAACTACCTAATGATAATAGGTAATGATAACATTTAAATTATTATTAAAATAATAAGTTTAATAATACATTTAAAAAAACGTTTAATTCAACTTCATGTAATGAAGCCACCAATCAGAATCAGGATACCTTATGGCATTGCTAACCATCTGAGTCATTTATATATCAAGATTTGTTTATCAGAAGGGTTTTCTGTTTCAGAAATCTAAAGTGAATGTTACTTCAACATAACCCAAAATACAAGCATAGTTACTTAACCCTACACATGTGTATGCTACTATCGTATACCCTTCAACATTTTAGATGTCACGCAATGGTGGTTGTAGTTAAAGGCGGGCCAGTGCAGGAAAATCTTCCTACTTTAACCATATAGCGGCCCTGTGAAGCAGAATGCCAGGATGTGACGCTATATTGTTAACGTGTTGAAAGCCAATCATGTGGGAGCTGTGATCAAAAACCTTTTATTGATTCCGATTGGTGGGCCAATCATAGGAGATCCCCTGGTCTCCATAACTAGCTCAAGGACACCATTGCTGTTTTGTTTGTTTGTTTCTTATTTTGCTTGAACAAACATTCACTTGCTCCCTGGTCAAATTGTCTTTGTTGTTCTTCCTCTATTATGCCAATAAATGAAATTGTTCGTAGTATAGTTCTCCATACATTGATAACGAATTATTAAATAAAGAAAACTAAATAACATTGGATATAAATCTTTTACCAGCTATATTTCAAATAGTACCAGGATATTTTTCTTTTCTACTTAGTTTAGTATATACTTTGTTGATGCATTTAGTTCTCTTTTTTTGAATCTTACATTTTGTGTGCACACTTCCATCACCTTTATTGCTTTGTTCCAAATGATTTAAGACCTACATAGTGTCTGTGTTTTATTGGTTAAGTTGTTTTTATCTTTTATCGTAAGCAATATATAACACTTGGTTCTCGGCTACACTTCTTACTTCTTCAAAACCAAGAAATCACATATCACAACCAATTGCTTGAGTACAAGTTGTTTATAGTGTTTTATTCCAGGTAGTGGCCCTCAATTCTGTATAATGCTTTTCATGAAGTGCTTTCAGAATACATCATAACTGGCTGTCAGACACTATCATTTAAGGTTACATGGTAAAAAGTTTCATTTAGTTAGCATTTTTTCCCCACAAAGGGTAATCTGGTTTATGTGTAAATCGTTATACTCCATTGTGCTTAGAATTTTTTTAGTTAAACATATAATATTACTTCTTTCCTTAAATTATATGTGGGAATAAAGAGAATGATATATGTTGCCAGATGTTTTTTTTTATATTTTAATATGTATGCATATTGTTTATCTGTAAAGTTTGATCTAAGCCCTGCTTCTAACAGCTGAAAAAATATTTACTGCACCTTATATTTAAACCATGTCAGTGGTTTGTATATTGTTGTCTTGGTGGGTTCAACGTTATGCCGCTTACCTCAGAGGTTGGGTTTCAGATAAACAGGCAACATATAGATGTACCTACGGTACTATTGTTCCTATACAACAAGTTTAGTAGGGGAGTGAGTTAGCTCATCTTCCAGTGGTTCAAGTGTTAAGAATGCATCAATATGTCCAAGTGTTGCTGTGGTTGTACACAATATCACATTTATTATTGATACATACAGCGTACTAAACCACAATTATCACAGTCTGGATGAAATTATTTCGTATTATTTCATATAATGATATCTGAGAAACATAGTTGGTGCCTTCATTATTGATATATTACAATTGAAACTCTACCCTGAATGCATGCAACATAATTCAAAACATTATTACAAACTAAGAAGTACTGGTTGTCATAAGGACCATTATTAGTAGTGAGGTCACTTCAGTAAAATGAAAAATGAAAAAGTTCATATTTTAACTCTCTTGGTCTGACCCGAAGTCTCCAACTGAAATGCTTCTTGTCTGTGTCTTTGGGTCACTCTCCTCTTTCTGTGGGGCAGGGTATGCTGTGGCCATGCCCACTCACTGCTCAAATCCTCTTCCTTCCCCAGCCATTTCATGGCTAGCATCCTCCCCTCTAGATGCCGTTCTCTCATAAGAAGGAGAGCTCAGGGTAGCCTATCCTGGAAAGTTCCCAAGTACGGTGGTAACTAAAAGGTGAGTAGACAAAACTGTGGAAAATATAGTCAATAAGGATGGTAGATCTGGGTACTATTATTGTAATCATTATTACTTCCTTCAACGCCTCAAAAAGCTGCATCCTTGGCTTTCCTGACAAACTTTATAAAAGTTTTTTTATCACTATTTTTTTCTTTTGCCATCTATGTGAGAATAGAAATTGTTACCAAGGATACATTTATGCTAGCTTCCATTATGCAACCTGCTAACCCTAAACGTGATCAAAAGTATGGATGCATCATTCTTCGCAGTCACAGCTACCATGCTTATAATCACAGCTAACCTATAAATATTTTTAACACATTTTTCCTGTTTCTTAGACCAGCCTTATCTTTTTTTTTTTTGAAAATGCCAGAAACTCATTTGAAATTCAAATTATAATACAAATAAACACAGTTATAATGAATATACCTTTTTATGTTGGTTTATATTTTATAGAATATAATGGAGTCTAATTGGGCTGTAAATGATTGTGAGAAGGCACATCTTAAGAATTATTTTCTAGTATTCTAAGCATTTCATTTTGTCTGGACACCAGGTAACATAGCAATAAAACAACTTAATTTATTTTAATATCAAACTTGCAGTTGATGTGATAACCACAATGAGCAATGTTTTACTAATGTATTCACATTTAGATGTTCTCAGGAATTGTATTTAACCCCTTCGTGACAAAGGCTGATTTTCCTTTTTGTACCCTTCGTGACAATGGCTGTTTTATCGTTTCTGCGGTGTTTGTGTTTAGCTGTAATTTTCTCTTAACCCATTTACTAAACCCACACAAGTTATATATTGTTTTTTTCAGGACAAGAAGGGCTTTCTTCAGACACCAAAACTTTTTTCATATGATGTAATTTGCTATAATAAAAATATTAAAATATGACGAAAAATTGAAAAAAAAACACATTTTCTCACTTTTATTTGAAAAATCTTTTATTCATCATAAAAAACTACTGAAAAAACCTGCTAAATAGATTCTACTATTTGTCCCGAGTTTAGAAATACCCAATGTTTTTATGTTTTTTTGCTTTCTTCTACACGTTATGGGGCAATAAGTACTAGTAGCGTTTTGCTAATTCAAAACCATTTTTCTCTGAATCTGGTAATTCTGTCTCTATGTGGTATTTGGGGCATCTTTGAAGCCAGCAAATTAAATTTACCCCACCAAACCATATATTTTTGAAAACTAGACACCCCAGGGTATTTTAGATGCTGATAGTTTAACCCTTTCCATGCACTAATCCTACCACCAACCCTTGTCAAAGTTTGTGATAGTAATTGTTTTTGGTGTTTTTTTTCACATACTTTGTACTTCAGGTGTGAAATTACAGCTCCTGGTATATGTTGCTGTCACACAACACCCTGATATGTGTCCAGCAACATCTCCTGAGTACATTGATACCCCACATGCATGGGTTTGTCAGATTGTTTGGGGGCAAAAGGGCCACATTTGGAACATGCCTCCTCAGCCGTATACCGCTGCATGGTAACAATTGCAGCAAAAATAGTGGGGAAGGAAAGGGTTAATGGTTCTAATAAAAATAAAAAAAAACCTAAAAAAATGTAAAAAAGTAAAAAAAAAGTAAAAAAAAAAACCCCAAAAAACAATTGCCACTATGCAAGATCACTGTTTATGCAGTGATCAATGGCAATGAAGGGGTTAATATTAAATGGGTGGCTCTTATAATAGCCTTTGGATCAATATATATATATATATTTTATTGGGAATACACACTGATCTGTCTCTCTCCCTCACTAGAAGCAAGTGAGGGAGGGAGGCAGATCCAATACTGATCAAAGGCAATGTTTAGAAAACATTGCCTTTGATTTAGCAAATAATGATCACCTAGCACCACTAGGGGTGCTATTCACTGGATGTCCATGACATCCAGCAACACCCCCCCCGATGATGTCAGCAGGCTCCGCCCCCCGGCTTGATGGGCGCCGCCATCTTGAAACACCGCGTGTGTTTCGAAGACACCGGCACCGGGAAGGTAAGTTAAGCATTTAGGAAGCGATCGCGAGTCGCTTCCTTTGCTAAACAGGTGTTGCAAAGATGCCTCGATACTGAGGCATCTTAGCAACACCAGCTAAGCAAAGGAAGCGACTCGCGATCGCTTCCTAAACCCGTTTTTCGGCGGCGGGCGCCGCCATGTTTGAAAGACGTGCAGTCTTTCAAACATTTTTTTTTTTTGCTCCTAGGAGCGATCGGGGGGGGCCGTGAATGTTTTTTTTGGTGTTGCTCAATGCCTCGATGTCGAGGCATTAGAGCAACACCGTTTGAGTGAAAAAATCGATCACGGATCGATTTTTTCACCCGTTTAAAGACGTGCCGGTCCTGGCACGTCAATTGTCATAATCGTCACGATTTTGAGTGACGTGCCCGGACCGGCAATTGTCATCAAGGGGTTAAAGACTCCTATAGACACCATGGATTGTTTTCTTTCCTAATTGATGCAGCTGTGTTTGAAACATCTCACAGATGGTACAGACCTCCTGTTGATCAAGGGCAGGGGCGTCACTACAGGGGGGCAAGGGCAAAGATGGCACTAGCAGGATGTTTGAGCCTTGGGGACCAAGGTGGCACAGGCAGGGTGTATATGGGACAAAGATGGCACAGGCTGGGCTGTTTGGGGACAAGTTGACTTGTTTGGGGACTAAAAAGATGGCAAATCTTATGTGTGTTATCTGGGTGCTGGTCAGGTTCTATGTGGGCAATGTGGATGCCAGGGCTGGCTTTCGGGTGTGCAACCTGTGATCTATGCCTCTAATTTTTTTATGTGAATTTATATTGATCTATACCTGCAAAGCTGGGTTTTTGTGTTATTCTGTAGCTCCATATCTGCTATGCTATGTTTCCATACATTATTTATGTATACCTGCAAATACAGTGTTTGTATGTCTCATTCAGTTGATTAATACCTGCAATGCTGTTTCCATGTATTTATTTGATCTACCTGTGATGCTACGTTTCATAAATTATTATTGTATACTTGCAAATACAAGATTTGTATGTCTGATTCTGTTGATTTGATATATATACCACAATAAGATCACAATAAGATCACAAGTGAATTTCAATTGATCTATACATGCAAAGCTGGGTTTGTGTGTTAATGTGTTGATCTATACCTGCTATAAGCAGCAAGGTCTAATATTTATATATATATATATGAGGTAGGTCTGGGATCACCCCTTGCTGAGGTCAAGGGACAAGCGCTGTCTTCATTCAAACCAGGCAAACAGCAGTTCCTGCAATCTGACACAGGGTCAGGTTTATTAGAAGGGTTGCAAGGACAAAAGAAATATAACACAGTAACAAAAGAAATACCTTGCCTGTCCGGCACTTACTATACAACAGATGTCCCTCACTACCAGCTGGAGAGCTTCTCTCTGCCAACTTAACATAATATGTCCAGCAACCTTTACTCACACGTCTCTCCCACAGTCAGGCTTTCTGTGTCCTCAGCCAGAGAGAGCTACCTGCCCTCCTGGCTTCCCTTTTATATCCACCCTCTCATTCATTTAATTAATCACCTAGCAGGTGGAAGACTCAGGTGTTACTCCACATAGGAAAGGAATCTAGGAGAAACATACCTCCCTTCCACCACCAATCCAACATGACTGTCACAATATATATATATATATCGGCAGCAGGATCTAATTTTTATATATATCGGCAGCAGGGTCTAATATTAACGAAACTGCCAGTTCAGCTGTAATTTTGAAATCATGTTTCAATCATAATCTTTGCTTCAAAGAGATAAGTACTCATTTTCTAGTTAAAAATGCATGTCTAATGTGTATATGTGATGGGGCCATCATATAAATCAATAATAAAGGGAGGGGCTTGCTGGGGGCATTAATACAAATAGTGGTGGCTGGGGGCGATCATACAAGGTTGTATGGGCACCACATTAATCTATACTAAAGGGTACTGGCTGGGGCATCAATACACAAGGGGAAAAATCCATCCTGAATCCTGTCTGTGATCCTGTCTAGATGGTGTCCTGCTGTTTGTGTGTTTTTGTTTATCGGTGTAGCAGAGCCTGTCCTGGGGTATGTGTGTATAGGTGTTGGTGTGTCAGAGCCTGTCTTGATGTGTGTGTGTGTTTGGGTGTTGGTGTGACAGAGCCTGTCCTAGTGTGAGCCTGTCCTGGTGTGTGTGTGTGCGTGTCGGTGTGACAGAGCCTGTGTTGCTGTGTGTGTGTTTTGTCATCTTTTTCCTGGCACTTAACGTACAGTAGAAATTATTACATTTATACTTTGTTTTTTTTCAGTGGTGTGATTTAATTGTGGAAATTATTAATGCCCCCCCAGTTTGACTGTGGTATCTTGTGTGCCCACCCTATATATTGTTTCTAGAGTCGCCACTGATCAAGGGTGGCTGACCAGGTGAGAAGGTAGGGATGCACCAGAATGGAATGGGTGGATATCCCTGTTGGCTTGAAACAAGCAAAGGGGAATGTTTATGTCAGCTCAATAAAAGTCTAGGGTGAAATACCCAAAACTGTGCTACTAACAGCTCTGTGTTGTAGGTGGATGTCTTGAATGGTACCATTAGGTCTGGACAGTATAAATTGTGATTTCTTAACAGCACTATCAACCCATCTCGTTTTCCCATGTTTGTCCTTTGGCAAAGACTAAAAACTTAATCAGCGTTTGGTCTTACATTAAATTAAGGATAGGAATATTCCTATCCCATACAATTTAAAATTATTTTACTGTATCTCTATATATATGCACATTGTAGTTACTGTCTACAAACTAATCTATGTGAGCTGTTGTGAATATATTTAGTAAAAAAACTGCCAGAATCTTTTATCAATGTTGTAAATCACTATAAAACAAATTAGGCAGAAAATGAAGGTAATGATGGCAAATTACTTTTCTGAAAAATGAATGTATGTTTCAAAGATAGAATCACTTGTCAAAATAATTAGACTCTTCATAAAACAATTGATGTGCAAAGTATGTGTGTAATGCATTTTACTGTATATTTTATAATGATTCACACATATTAGAATCAAAATCACTTCAGTTTAACTCACTTAGTTTTATTTAACTGCCTTGTGGTACATGAATAGAACAGCTCCTTTTTTGGGCTGGAACTCTTTGCAACCAGATATGCACCCCTGGTGTTCCGGTTGCAGGTATTAAGCAAATTATAACATACACAATCGTATGTCACTTATGTCGTATGTCAAGTATCTATTACATTACATTGATGCATTGACAAAGCAGAATATATTAATGCTTTACTTACCTTTATATATTTGCATGTGATATCTTAGGTGTAGAAAGTAACTTTGCACAGTTTGCTTTTTTGCATGGGTAGAGAAGATCCCCCTAAGTATTATGCCACCATCAACACTGCACCCCCATATGTCTTACATTACATTGCACTGGACATCATGTATTTAGGTAGCTTGCAAATGCATAAAGAGTACACAATGTTAAGAGTTGTGTTGATTTTCCTCTTCCAGAGGAGTGAATCCTCCATTAATGATTTGCACGTTCCCTTGGGTTTATTCACTAAAGTAGGAATTAGCAAGAGAGTTTGCAGGAAGGGCTGAACTGGCCCTCCACTAATGCATAGTTCATTCACTGAGGCAACTCGTACTAGAATTAGAAAAAGTGCAAAGGAAGGCTACAAAATTAATAAGGGGATTGGGAGATACTAGTTATGAAGAGAGACTAAAAAAGTTAAAATTATATACGCTAGAAAAAGTCGTCTCAGAGGGGATGTGATAACATTATATAAATATATGCAGGGCCAATATAAAGAGCTCTTCAGTAACCCGTTCATTAACAGAAATATACAAAGAACAAGATGTCATCCTCTGAGACTGGAAGAGCGCAGGTTTCATAGATGACAAAGGAAGGGATTCTTTATAGTGGGGACAAAAAAGTATGGAATTCACTGCCAAGGGAGGTGGTGTTATCAAATACACTAGATGCCTTCAAAAGGGGTCTGGATATTTGTTTTAGAAAGGCATGACATACAGGGATATAAATAGAATAACATTAATATTTTAGAACTTCTTGATCCAAGGCCTCTTGGAAACAAGAAGGATTTTTTTCTCCCTGATGGCAGAATTTGAAGTAGCTTAATTAGGGTGTTTTTGCCTTCTTTTGGATCAAGAATAGGAAGGTTAGGTAGAAGGGTTGAACTTGATGGACTTAGGACTTTTTTCAACCTTATGAACTATGTAGTTTGGCTATACATTGTACAGGACCATCCTTGGATGGCTACTATTGGAGCAGAAGTTCACTGGGGTTGGTCTCTCATAATGTAAGGGGAAGTAAGAGTGATAAAATGGCAATTGTCATCCAGATTCCCTCTTTAGTGAAGAAAACCCCTTGTGTTTACTTCCCACATGGTAATTCTTCCAACTAGCAGCCATTGAGTATCTGGTTAAAGTTTAAAAGGTTAAAAATCATCATCAACTGTTCATTGTTTTAGTAAGGTCATTAAATATGGTCTCTGGAGAGAGCTATGGGCATTTGATCTGTAAATATCCCAAGTGTCCCTTTTTTGCAGGATAGTAAGTCTTTTGGGCCCAAATCCCTCTGTATCTCTTTCCTCCTATTCCTCTTTTGCAGGAGCTCAAAATGTTTGTTGTCAATGAGTGTCTCAGTGTACTACAGCCCTAAGTCATATTGATGAATATTTAAATAGCAGCATTACGTGTAAATAAACGACACTAATGTTTCTAAATTACTTACTCAAGTACATAACTAGGCATTAATTGGTTCATAGAAATGTTGAGAGATACGGGTCTGTGACAATAGATAGTTTACCTTCAACTATGAATCTTCAAACTATTAACTAAACAGCACAATTAAAAAAGATAAATGAAACAGAAGCTAGATTTTCACTTTAACCCCCGTTTTATTCTTATGTTTTATGATATTAACCATGATAAGTTGACAGGCTTTTTATTTATCTGAAGACAATCACATTTAATCAAAAAAAGAAAAGGTTATGACTACAATTTGGTTAGTATTTTTTATCATATAGAATAATAATATTTCAGGATTACTGAATTGGTATTTTTTTTTCAAAACAAAAACATAGAAAAAAAATATAATTTTTGCATCTTAAATGGAAAAATTGATTATCGTAGAAAAACATTGAAATAATATGAATATTTATCTACCAGTAGAGTTTTTGTTGGAGCTAATGACAGTGATTAGTCATTGGGCTTCTCAACCGTTTGTTGATGAAAAACCACAAATTCTTTTAAATATTAAATTGTTGATTAGAAAAGGAAAGGTCGTTATTCTTTATGAAACTAGCCTTCATGCTGTCTGCACATTTAACATACACAGTTTTGCTTTTTCTGAATAACTGTTCCTTTGATTTCCTTCATTTTTCTCGATAATGTCCAAAACGCTCAATAAATTATGTGAATCTGCAGTACGATGAATATTACTGACAGAGATACTATGAAAAATCAATAAAAATAATTAAAGAAAAATTAGAGATATTGACTAATGGCTGTAATATTGTTTAACTGGAGTAGATGGATGGTTTTTTTCTGTTGACTACAAAACATCCCTCTTCAAATTGACATTTATATTTTTACATAGAACTTTAGTGCTACTGGTTATTTGCAAAAATTCTGATGAAAAGAATAATAAAACAGACCAGTTATTTATATTACCCCATACGTACCTTTACTGCTGTTCCAGCAGCAGATCAGGTCCTACAGTGTGTAGCTACTGGCTCGATACACACAGATAAACACTGTGGAAACATAAAACATTATGTGTGGCTGTGTGTATCCATCCTCCCGTACATATACTGACAGGGCCACTTTTCATCCCCTGTCTGGTCTTGAATGCCGGTAGTTAAGAAAAACGCCTTCCGCACAGTGGCGTACTTGAAGGGGAAGGTCCACCTTGGTTGCCACTTTTTAGGTGGATTCCAAAGTGGCACAGACCTGCAGCTAGGTGCGACCAGGGCCACTGCTCTAAGGGGCCTGGATGGCCCTGGGACCACTTGCCAGTGAGTTCATTAGTGTGTGTAGTATGAGTGTGTACATGTGTGCTTGTGTTAATATGTGTTCCATTGTGTATGTTAATTACCTGGGGGAGGCCGATGGGGCCACTTGGCTTTACCTGCCCCTTGAGCCAGAAGGTACCAGCCCTCCCCTGCGGTTGCCTAAGAAGTACTCCACTCAGATGCCACTAGTAAAAATTATGTATTTTTGCTTGAGAAATACTGTATATTTGGTCAAACATGTTTTTTCAGAAAAGCTGAATTAAAAGGTGAACATTGCAGTGAACTTGTATATAAAAAAAAATGTTTGCACCATTGATTAGTGTACTGTACATTGATTTAGTTTCTTTTTTAACTAAGAAACAACTGAATATGGGTGAAAAACTTGTGGTAATTATATATGCGTGTTCCCAGCACAAAATGCCTGGAGACCTTCTAAGAAGTAACTAATTAGAAGCAAATTGTGGCCTTTTTTCTCTGTCTGCTGTTTTGGAGATTAGACTTTGAGAGCGCATCCAATGCAGTGCCAGAAGGATACGGTGTACAAAATTGCAATCCAAGCAAGAAAGATTTATTGGTATTGATGTTAGCTGAGGAAATAATGCTTAGAATGACAATTGCCATATTTAACTTAAAATTGTAGCTGGAAATAACAACTTTTAATTTTAAAATGACTTAAATACTTTTGATTTTCCATTTTTACCATGGGGACCATACTTAATCTGTTCCCATAAACGGAATAACCTAGATGTACTAGACGTCTTGACAAAATTCAAATAAATAAATAAATATTTTTAGAGAGTTTTGCAATGCAGCAATTTAAAATAAAGTGTCTGTGGGCTCCTTTTTCATTAAAAAGTATGTTACGCTTTTATTATACAGTTGTGCTGAAAAGTTTGCATACCCTTGGAGAATTGGTGATATATGTCCCCTTTTTAAAGAAAACATGAGTGAGCAGGCAAAACACATTTCTTTTATTTCTTATGTGATTCATATTGAACTATAGGTCATAATGACAAAATCATTAAAAAAAAACATGGCAATGAAAATAATTAAATGACCCCCGTTCAAAACTCTGCATACCATTAGTTCTTAATACTATGTATTTCCCCCTTTTGCATCAATTACAGCATGTAGTCCTTTGTAATAATTGTCTATGAGGCCCCACATTCTTGCAGGTGGTATAGCTGCCCATTTTTCATGAAAAAATGCCTTCGGGTCATGTATGGACAGGCTTGTGTAAGGGCAGTGTATGTGTGTGTTAATGGACATGTGCGTAAAGGCAGTGTGTATGGGCAGGTGTGTGTAAGGGCAGTGTATGTGTATATATCTGTGTGTATGGGCAGTGTGTGTGTGTGTAAGAGCAGTGTAGGTATTTGGCTGTTGTAAACTGGTGTGTGTGTGTATATGTGTGTATGTAAAGGCAGGGGAGTGTGAGGGCAGTGTGTGTGTATGCACATGTGTATGGCAAGGCTTGTGTAAGGACAGTATGTATGGGCAGGTGTGTGTAAGGGCAGTGTATGTGTATACATGCGTGTAAGCTGTGTTTGTAAGCTGCTGTGTGTATAGGCAGTGTGTGTGTGTAAGAGCAGTGTAGGTATTTGTATGTTTGTAAACTGGTGTGTGTGTATATGTGTGTAAAGGCAGCGTGTTTGTGTGTTTATGGACAGGTGTGTATAAATGCAATAGCTGGGGGCACAATTTTCCATCCTTGCCTGAGGCGCAGAAGGAGCTAGCTACGGCTCTGATTTTAATTGCCAAGGTTAGATTGAGAAATTTTATAGGAAGTACCCCTTCTCTGGATTTCCTGCCTTTATCAAGGTCTTTTTCCCTTTTCTTCTCTGCTTTCTGACTCTTGCAGTCTTATTGCCTTATACTCTATCCCAGTCCACATTCTACAAATATTACTCTAGATTTATTAAAATTTGACTCACTGATATCTTAACAATCTTTAATTTCATATCATATTTTATTGTGCATGCTTTAATGGTCGAGAGCTGCACATCGGTTGTTTAGTGCTTGTGCATGTATTTCTAAATATGTTTTATAATGATTACATCTTGACATATTGATATTTCTATCGTTCTTAATTCTACTCTCGTGTTTTATTCCGAGATTCTAAGTAATTAATAAAATATTGTAGCAAATACAACAATTTAAGACAGTACCAATAAAAATCATAATGACCTAGAATGTTGCACTAAAGAAATATGGAGGTTGAGGCTGCTTCTCATTACTTCATGTTAAGAGACAAGGAATGCATCATTACTTGCACATTTGTGCTCTTAAAATACATCATTTCATTTTACGAGAATGAACAGGATTCTCTCCAAAAATGAAAGAGCATTACCGCATGACTAAAACATAGAAATCAGATCTTAAAATGTTTGTGTATATGTAAATCTTGATATAAAATTTAATGCTATACTAGCGCATTTTGTAAATGACTTTTTTTTTGGTGGTGGTGGTAGTTTAATAAATGGATTTGCATAAGGCAAATAAGGCTTTTCTTTCTTATGTTTTAACTCTGTAATACATACAGTTTGTCTGTGCCCTTTCTGCACAGGTCCGACAAGAAATTACCATTTTAAATACTTTTTGCTTCCAGTTATTATGAAAGGTTGGAAACAATTAAATATTCTTGTCTTATCACCTATACTTTGGAGTTAACCTAAAAAAGTAATCCTTTAATGCTTAATCTGCATATCAACTTTTCTTTGAACTCTTCTAATGATCCATTAAATAAAAAATCTAAAATCATTACCTTCTCCTTCTATTTAGAACAGCATTTTAAACTCAGGTCCTCACAGCCTCCCTACAGGACAGATTTCAGGACAACCAAATCAAATTACTTCAGTTTAAACATAATTAGACTTTGAGTGTATTTGAATTGGGCTCATGCAGTGATGCATTTAAGATCTGGCCTGCCTTGACACCCCAGGGTTTGGAGTTGGTGAAATAGATAACATTTACTGAGAAAAAGTAGCTTCAGTACATTACTTGTAAGCAAGTAGCTGAAGTGTTTATTCATAATAATACTTTTGTCAAGATTTACTACACTTTTCTTAAATCATTATGTTGACAACTTACCTTGGTGTGTTAGATCTATTAAGAGTATATATACATTCTGTTCACGTGATCTGACCTTAAATGCTAGACTATGGAATGTTTTCCTGATCTACATATTCCCCCAATTACATTCATAGTGGCAGAATTAAATAAGATATGGAAGGAAACAGTAGAAGTAATTACCATCCTTCCATCCGGGGGCAAGAGATAATGTTTTGTTCTGCTTCTTGTCAACTTCAAGAAGCCCCCTTAGGAGTTGCCTTAAGTCTCATCTTTAAGTTCTCAGGGCCCAATGTGTCACCTAGGTCCTCATTGGCTCTGTTTGATGCAAAATGAGTACCAATCTCTAGTCTCTAAAGGTTTCTACTGTCACAGGCACTCTGAATTAGACAAAATATGAACGTAATGCCTTGGTAACTCTTTGTTGTTGCAGCCTTAGGATTGGTCACAGAGACTATCACTAGGATTTGAAACGCTGTGCAGTCTGAAAGTTGGTGGTTTTTCGATCCAATGTTTTTTGTCAGCAGTTAGGAGGATTAAGTATTTTGCATTTTTGTAGGACATCTCAGTGTGTGCCCTTTGATGAACTATCTGAGATTCTCCTATGTTGTAAAACTTAGCTTTGGTTGGCCTTAATTTCAGATGGCTAAAAGATTTCGTATACAAAAATGATGCTTTGATCAGTCCATAAGTGGTTTCCTAAAATAGCTTTTTAATTGGAATTGAGAGTTGGTGGGGCCTTTGTTTTTCCTTTCAGAGAAAGACATGTACTAGCACAATGTAGACGTTATTCAGTGATTTTCATTGTTTATTTCAATGGCAACCTTGTGGCCTTCCTATAATCTACTTGTGCTTCCAGCAGGATCTTGTAAAAGTTAGGCTACAGTGGTACTGACTTTTAATAAATAGATTTTAACTGACCTCTCTAAAGTGTATCAGCCCATAGCTATTCCATTTCCTGGAGGTCTCAAAGTTCATTGAACAAAGGCAATTTGTCCTTGTTGGGCAGCCACAACTTAGACTTCCTTGGGAAGTTTGTAGAGGCGCTACATGATCATCAGTAGACAAATTCATTCTGGATGTTAGAGTTCCTTCAGATTCCATTATTGGTTGTAATGTCCTGCAGTCTAATAGGCACTCAGGCACTGACTGAGGGCCAGAGAGCATCTTCCTTCTAACCAGCCCAAAATCAAGGGAGCGGGAGGTATTGCGATGCACACTGGCTACTGATGCTGAGTGCTGGAATAGGATGCCACAGGGAGACATTGTGAGAATGTGAGAAAGCATGAGTAAGTGTGTGAAAGAGTGTGAGTATCTTTTGCGTTATGGTGTACCACCATCAGTGCCTGGCTCAGTATAAAGTGATGAGAATTATGTTATGTCACAATCATTGTTTGGCACGGTTTTAAGAGATGGGCATTATGTGTACCACCATCGGTGCCTGGCTCAGTACATAGTGATTGGAGTTATACTGTACCACGGTCAGTGCCTGGCTCAGTATAAAATGATGTGAGTTGTGCTGGCTCAGTATATACTCATACTCTTACGCAGCGTGCACAAGTGGCATATGTTCCACCTCTACACTGCATTGGTGGGCTTTCTGCTACTAGGCAGCTCCCTCACACAATCTCCTCCTACTTGTGACAAGCAAGCAGGAAAGCACTGGTAAGGCAAACTCATCTGGATGAAGGCCCTGTACTCAGGACTGAGAAAATTGCAGATAAGACAGTGAACAAGCAGTCTCAGCGCCAGCAGTCTGAAAAAATAACTTTTCTTCAAGGTAATCATTTTTTCAATGCAGACACCCACTTACAGGCCCATCCCTGCCCTAAGCTGCCATCATTCCCTTGGGGACTCAGTCTGCAGTGAAGGGGTAAATCTACAGGGGCTGACAGCAGCTCAGGGGGTTGATGTACCCAAGCACCTTCTTGAGGGCCCATCACTCCCCTGAGCAGTTAAGCCATATTTACCATTTTCTCGTTTTAGTTATACTTCACTGTAGCAATTACATTCCTTCCTTGGGTTCGAGATGTAGTAACTCATATTGAGGATTTGTTGCTGGTGAGGCATTGATTTCCTTCTGTCGTATCAACTGGCATAAGTATACTCCATTTAGCTAGATGGAGATGAGAAAATATTTCTGATAAAATCATTTAGTGGCAGAACAAAAGTGCACTATGTATAATATATACCATCTAAACGCATTATTTACACTCAGTGTCCTTAACATGATACCAACTTTGGGGTCATTTTGTGCAGAAGAACAAATCTTCAAAGTATTTCACATCATTATATATAAAGTGCACTTAAATGTGTTGTGTCAACAATGAACAATGCAAGCTAAAAGCAAGTGAATATGTATCAAACAGCTACATCAATCTATTTCAGCCACTTATTCTCTAGGCTTCTGAAAATGTGAATGTCAGGCTTCAACTGGATGCATTTAAGTGTAATGAATAATGCCTGAATGGTATCTTTAATGAGTTATGTTAGGTACTTTACTTGTTTTTACACTACTAATGTAAGCAGCATAAAAACAATATTTTGAGCTTTTTATTAACGTAATGCAGGACTCAATTTATTTAGTACTTTGTAGATAAACTCACTGATATCAGCAAGTACAGGTGCACATGGAGATAATGTGGATTGAAATAGTTTTTCAGTTGGTAGAATTAGATTACATGACTTTAAATACGTGGATATATAACTTCAATGCCGATGTTGGTAAGGTGTCAGTAAGCAAACCCAATGTCTGTCACCACAATTTGTGGTGTCCACCACCTGCTGGCTCTCTCCAGAGGCAGACTGGACATCTCAACGCTGGAGCCGCAGGGCGGCTTTGGAAGATCATGGATCTCCCTCTAACTGGCCCAAAATAAAGTGAGCATGAAGTCTGTTCCTACAGACCTCTATTTCATGCTCCCTAGCAAGGCCTGCTACCAGTTGATGCTGACCACCGGGATATGATGTCAGCACTGAAGCTGTGCACACTACAAAGTAGCACTAAAACAGAGGTCTGTAGGAACAGACCTTAGCCCTTCCACCAAAGGAATGCTACATTTAGAGGAAAGAAAAGGACAGGGAAAAGGGTAAGATATGGGGAGAGATAGAGAAAGAGGAAGGGTAGAGATGGAGATAAAGAGTGAGAGAGGGATGAATGGTGAGACAGGGTAGAGATAAAGTGAAATCAGGGTGCAGTGCGCCTTCTGATGCCACAGAATAGCATGATGATAATGGTAATAATAATTAGAACATGAAAAAGATGGAATTTGGAAGATCAATAATGGTTATTGAGGAATGAGGAACAAATAGATGTCTAAGTGACAAGGTAAATAATGATATGGGGAGATGAGAAAATGAAACCATATGCACAGTATGGCATATGTGTATGTGATTTTTTATTTATTAAGCTCTAACAGATGTTCTTAACACTTTACAGTTACAGTGTAATAAAAGTGTTGAAAAATGCATTCAGTAATATAAGTAATTGGGACACAATAGGTATGAATACAGTAGGAGAGGCTGGCACCTGCCTCAGCGCTGCCCCGACTGCGGTGGTGAGAGCGTGAGGCGTCTGTCTTGGTGCCGGCGCTTCATGCTAAGCACCAGCATATGACGTCAGCTTATAGTCTGAAGTAATGTGTATAAATATTGCATGTGGGAAGAAAGTCTGTTAGGTGAGTAAGAAGAAGATGTGCAAATCCATTAAGAGACAAGAAGAAGTAGCAAAGTTAATAATGGCATGGAAGCAAAAACTGTATAATAGTATAAATCTGGGGCTATTTCTAAAAGCTGTAACTTGGTTATATAGATTTCATATGTAAATACATTTCATGGTGTCAACTGCTTTATTCAAAGTGAGCAAGTCTGCATTGGTTTTCTATGTACACTGTACTTTATAGCATATTCAAAGATCTTTAAAATCCATTTATCCATCTATTTGCCAATAGTGTTTTTTCCTTTTATTCTACTTGAGTATTCTCCTTGAACATAATCGTTGTGACACCAGCAATCTCTTTTCAGGGCAAGTAAGCTTCTGCGTCATTAATCCATATGCAGCTTAAAAACACACTGTTACCTGATCACTCGCCAAGAAAGGGGGAAAACCTGCCAAATAAAAGCACAGAGCGATCCTATCATACAAAACAATAATTATCCATATCTCTGCAGGATTCACTACTTCAACTGTATCTAAAGTACCTTTGTATTTAGCAGGAGTTCAATCCAAAATGTTTCTGATCCACTTTATTCTATTTCTAACATTTTTACCCTACTTAAGGTATATTATATCATGCAGCATCTGTAAAAATTCCTTTGTATACCATAAATCACCTGCATGGTAACCTGTTTCTCTAATTCTTTATTCTAATTCTGCAAGATAAAGCTATGATAGCTAAATTTGTAAACTAAGCTTGTTTTGAATTATTTATGTGATTTATTCATACATCTTGCTATATTGGTTGAAATTAACAGCATATATTTTAGATATAATGATCTTAATTCAGTGACCCATCTTAACCTTAATTTGTACAAACGGTGGTTGAAAATGCATAGTTTTCAATCTCGTTCACTGAAGCACAAATAGCAGTTGTGGATTCTAGGCACTAAAAAAAGCTCTACTGAATGTAACAGAAAACAACTTCTGCTAATTGATTCAATAAAGTGTGCAGAGTTATCGCGTAACTTAAATAGACAAAGGTCTGGGCCAGCACCTTCTAGTCCAGGGGGGTAAGAAGCAACATGTCCTAACACTCTAACATGCACATTAATATTGTCTGTGAGCCATCCTCATAGTTGCTCACACACTTTTCAAGCAGCTATAACTTCACTGAGCACCTG
Organism: Spea multiplicata; assembly: GCA_009364415.1. NCBI lineage: Eukaryota > Metazoa > Chordata > Amphibia > Anura > Pelobatidae > Spea > Spea multiplicata. The sequence goes on along the minus strand of VKOC01002913.1, from coordinate 8,131 downwards.
CCTCCAAGGCAATTAGGACCAGCCCTTCCTGAATAGATACATTTTTTGTGTGTGTATTTCATGTCGAGGTTTGCCGCAACTTCACTTCCAGGTCAGTCTTAACAAGAAATTGCTGCAGAAATGTTGTTGGAGAGGGAGGCGTGGGTAATAAAGTCAATGCCCCTCCCAAAACTGCAGTTAATATGCTGTACATATCCAGTGACATTTCGTGTTAATTATGGAAATGATTTTGTTTAAATAAACTATGAAATAGATGTACTAAAATTATAACAGGAATATGTTTTTTCAATTTTGATAATGATTCCCTAAAGGATTCCAAAGTGTACCTCTTTTGTAATCATAGCCAGGGCCGGCCTTAGGGGTGTGCGACCTGTGTATTTAAATTAAGTTTTCAGCAACCACTCGGAGCCCCTCACTCTTCGTGACTCCATTGCGGTGCCGGTGTTTCATGCTGAGCGCCGGAATATGACGTCATATTCTGGCCCTCAGCTGTGAAGAGCGCACCACGGCAGAGCCGGAAGACGAACGCCTCGTGCTCCCACCGCAGGACTCCGGCAACAAGGTAAGTAAGAATAATGAGAAGTAGGGAGAGGGTGTAGATAGTGAGAAGGGGCAGAGGGCAGACAAAGTTGGCTCAGGCTGGGCTGTAATATATGTGTAATCTGGGTGCTGATCAGGTTATTTGTGGGCAATACGGAGACGAGTTAACATGTGATTTTCAATTGATCTATACCTGATATGCTATGTTTCCATACATCATTTATGCATACCTGCAAATATAGGGTTTGTATGTGATCTATACATGCAAGTGCTGTTTATAGGTGTTTGATCTATAGTTCACAAGGAGGAAGGAAAGGAGTTGTGGCTTAGTGAATGAGGGACAAAGGGACTGGGTCCATTTTTTTTAATATTTAAAAAAATGTTTTTTGTTACAGCAGATTAGCTGCTTTTTACTTGAACATAAACTATCTGTAATGAAAGCTAGTTGTTTGTTACAAGATTTTTTTCTTTCTTTTTTTTGGATGGGGGTGCCAGAGGAGTAGTATCAACAGGGCGCCAGAACACTTAAGGCAGGTTCTGATCATAGCAACGCTTTCTAGGAACCCACCGATTTTTTTATTGAATTCAGGTGTTTCAGTCAGACCCATTGCCAAAGGTGTATAAAATCAAGCGCCTAGCCATGCAGTCTGCATTTACAAACAGTTGTGATAAATGGGTTCTGAAGAGCTCAGTGAATTCAAGCATGGTACTTCGATAGGATGCCATCTTTGCAATGTGTCAGTTCATGAAATTGCATGTTTAGGAACAGCAGCAACTTAGCCACGAAGCGGAAGACTTACAGAGCGGGGTCACAGAGTGCTGAGGCGGATGGTGCTCTGCTAATTCCATACCTGAATCATTAATGCACAAAAACTGCGTGGCAGGAGCTTAATAGAATATGTTTCCACGGCCGACCAGCCGCATTCAAGCCTCACATTACCAAGCACAAAGCCAAGTGCTGGATCAAGTGATGTTAAGGATGCCACCCTGATTTTGGAGTAGTGGAAAAGTGTTCTTACAAGTAACACTTCTCGGTTTGGCAAGTCTGGGTTTGGCAGATGGCCATGAGAACGTTATCTGCCTGACTGCATTGTGCCAACTGTAAAGTTTGGCGGAGGGGGGATAATGGTCTGAGGCTGCTTTTCAGAGGTTGGGCTAGGTCCCTTACTTTCAGTAAATAGTAATCGTAATGCTCCAGCATAACAATACACTTTGGACAATGCTATGCTTCCAACTCTGGTTGAATGAGCTTTTTGTGGAAGAACTTGACTTGCCTGCACAGAGCCCTGTCCTCAACTCCATCAAAGACCTTTGGGATGAACTGGAACTAAGTTGCGAGCCAGGTCTTTTTGTCCAACATCAGTGCCTCACCTCACAGATGCTCTACTGGATGAATGAGCTAACCATCCCACAGAAACACTCCAAAATCTTGTTGCAAGCCCTCCCAGAAGAGTGGAAGCTTTTATAGATGCAAAGGGGGACCAACTACATATTAATGTCTATGCATTTAGAATGCAATGTCATAAAAGTCCTTGTTGGTGTAATAGTTTTGTCCATATAGTGTATGCTTCTGGCTGGTACTGTTCTAGTCATACATGTGTTCGGCTGCTGCATCAGTGATTTAATGAGTGCTACTGAGCATAGGCAAGAGGTTAACATACTAGTGGTTCATTGGTTTTGTAGAGACAAAAATTTCAGTTTTAACAAAATATAAATATAATTTTGAGGAGTAGACCGTTTCTTACATGTACCCCAACATCTCACCTTGTAACATAATTTACAATAGTTGTTATCAGTAAATAGGCATATATTATTGTTAATTTAAAATAAATGATTGGAAATATTAAGTTAATGGCTATTATATGAATTCTACTGTATTTGTTAAGATTGAGGTTAATCCACTGATGTTTTACAACTGTTGAATAGCTGCCTAAGCTTTCATGCACTTAGATTGTAAAGAAGTAGCAATTATTTCAGCTTGGTAAAACCCATGGCAACAGGAAAATTATTAATCATTCTTTAATGCCACTTGAAACTCTAAGCACTGGTCCCTGGTATAAGTGTTTGCCACTGTTGCTGGTGGAGCCATTTTAATATAAAAGGGAGAGAATACTGTGTCAAGGGATCTATTGTACACTGATTCACTTTCTACTGTCTCCTACACGTATAATCTACATATGGTTGTTGCTGAAACTGTGAATATAATTACAATGTGTGGATTAATCAATTGTTATTGTAAAGAATTATTCATAGAATAGCAATATAACCATTTCACTAAGATAGACAGGCATGGAGCAATTCTTTACTTATCCCTTGTATTTCAGTGCTGAGCAAAAATCCATATTGAAATCTTTTTAAAACCATATATTTCTATTGTTACAAGTAAATCAGTCAAGTGTGGGTGCAGTGCAGAGCGTGGGTGGGAGTGCAGGGCAGAGTGTGGGAGACTGGGTGCAGGGCAGAGTGGGAGACTGGGTGCAGGGCAGAGAGTGGGAGACTGGGTGCAGAGCAGAGTTGGAGACTGGGTGCAGGGCAGAGTTGGAGCAGAGGAAAGGTCAAAACTTTTTTTGGTTTTTTGGTTGTACCTTTATTAGCTTTAACTATGTCAGTAAAATAAGAAGGCAGATAGAGAAATGCCATAGTGATAAAGAGATAAGTGTTAATGACACATCTTAATGTAAATTCTAAGTTTTAATTTTAAATAAATGAAAAATTAGCATATTGATTATTTTTATCCGATTAATCGAAAAAATAATCGGCCAACTAATCGATTATGAAAATAATCGTTAGTTGCAGCCCTAGTGTTGTAAAATAGATTATGTATTTTGCATATGGAAATAGATTGTAAGCTTTCAAGGTCAGGGCCCTCTTCTTCTTTATTTCTTAAACAAATGTTAATGTTGTTGCCAATTTCTTGTATTGCCTTTTTTATATTATTGTTAATTTGTATTCTCTACTATGGTAATAGTGCTACGGAACATACTAGTGCCCTATACGGCACGGGTAATCAGGTGTGGTAGGAGCCTCATTGCAGGGGATACCTAGGGCACACAGCAATGCATGGTAAACGAAGGATAAGTAGGACAGGCACAAAGGAATACACCACAGGCAGAATTCCAGGTAATGCTATGTATTGTATAATATGGCAGGACAAGCAAATACAGCTTAAAACAGTCTCTTAGCAAGAAAACAGACGTATGACAGGAAGCCCTCTGGACAGGGCACAAGGCAGGAAGCCCACTGGGCAGGGCACAAGGCAGGAAGCCCACTGGGCAGGGCACAAGGCAGGAAGCCCACTGGGCAGGGCACAAGGAGGGAAGCCCACTGGGCAGGGCACAAGGCGGGAAGCCCACTGGGCAGGGCACACATTGCAAAATTACACATCCCAAGGGTCAGCAGTATCATTTATGGCATACAAAGATGCCAACAAAGCCTGCAAAAAGGCGATTAAAATGGCTGAACTGGAAAATGAGAAACTAATTGCCAAGGAACGGAAAACCAATCCCAAGAAATTTTTTAAGTATGTAAATGGAAAAAAGTTAAAGGTAGAGAATGTTGGTCCTTTATTATCTGAAACTGGAAATTTGGTTAGTGAGGATAGAGAGAAAGCCGACATACTTTTTTCCTTCTGTTTATACCAAGGAAGAACCAATGACGGAGCCCCTGCTGGCTAATTTTAAGGAACCGTTGCAGCAAACATGGGACTGGCTGACACCTGAAAAAGTGCTCAAGCAATTAAATTCTGTTAAGGTATTCAAGGCCCCTGGACCGGATGATATACACCCAAGGCTACTGAAGGAGCTAAGCCTAACCATTATTACTAATCTTTAGGGATTCTTTCAGCTCGGGCATAGTTCCATTAGATTGGTGCAAGGCAGATGGCTAAAAGATAGAATGCAGAGAGTTGCTGTGGATGTTTCTCAGACTGTATGCAGGTATTACGTGGAGTGCCTCAGGGGTCTGTCCTCAGTCCGCTATATCACTCTCTCTCTGTGGAATTTACTGGACGGCGCTCCATCCATACATCCATCCAAAATTAATAAGGGGATTGGGAGATCCTAGTTATGAAGAGAGAGACTAAAAAACTTAAAATGCCAAGGGAGGTGGTGTTATCAAATATATTAGATGCCTTCAAAAGGGGTCTGGATATTTTTTTTTTTAGAAAGGCATGACATACAGGGATATAAATAGAATAACATTAATATTTTAGAGCTTCTTGATCCAAGGAGAAATCCGATTGCCTCTTGGAGTTAAGAATTCTTTCCCCAGATGGCAGAATTCTCAGTAGCTTAATTAGGGGTTTTTTGCCTTATTTTGGATCAAGAATAGAAAGGTTAGATAGAAGGGTTGAACTTCATGGGCTTAGGTCTTTTTTCAAACCTATGAGCTATGTAACTATGTAACCCTGCAGGCCAAAACCTGTTATAGGCACCTAGTAAAAAACATGCTCACTTGCAGAAGCAGATTTCAACATTGAGGATTCCACCACCTCTCCAACATTGCTGAAATGGAGAGTACTTGAGGCTGGAGTGCGCAAGTTCAAAATGGCTGGTAATAAGCAAAAGACTAACCTGGATCATTAGGACTTTTGGAACAGGTCCGATTGTGTGTGCCCATCACTACTTAATGGTATAGTTAATGAATTAAACCCCCCCCAAAAAAATCTTGCATTTCTTGGATCAGTGATATAAGAATCTTTATAAATATCAAAATATATCCTGAAGTTTTATTTACCACTACTGAATGCTGATACAGGTCATTACTAATACAAATACCATTTTCCTGCTCTTAAGCATATTCTACAATATCCATTGTGCATTCCCTTATACCTTCATCAGACAGAGAGGCATTTGTCAAATAAACTCAGGTTCTAAGCTGTAATGTTATTTTCTTATTTCCAGAGTACGTGCAATTAATAATAGCGTCCAGTCACTTTTATTGAATGCTCAGTTATATACATAGTTGTTCCATTGTACTGTGGAGGCCTTATATGGTTAATGCACAAATCAAACCGGCAAGTTGGTTTCATTTTTCAAGCATGAGTTTAATAGGTGCACATCAACAGTTGCAAACCATAATTAGCACTTAACACTATCCACAGGGAAATATGCTGTTTTCAAAGTACATGCCACAATGAAATTAGACATGCATTTCCATGTAAACTTTGCTTCGGGTGAACTTCTCATAATAATTCTCATGCCAGCTTGCTCTAAGCATAAGTCCCAAAATGGACACTTGCTAACACAATCATTTTTTGTTTAAGATTTTGGCTACATATGTTACTACCATATTTGCTTGATTATTAGACAAGGTTTTTTTCAGAGGAAATTCTCTGAAAAATAACATAGTCTTATATTCAAGGTCGTCTTATAACCAAACCTCAAACAGAGGTCTGACTATAGGACTAAGATCTTGATCACCCACAGCACCGCAGGGGACCTGGCTTCCCCTCTCTGGCAGCCGGTAGACGTCTGTGCAATGCACACAGACAGCCTCCACTGCTGCCGGCACTTCCTCTTCTTCTATGATGGAGCGCCGGCATCACATGACCTTCCGGTGCTCATTCATAGAAGCCCTGGTAGCAGTGCCGTCAGCAGCGGAGGATGTCTGTGCGTATCTTGCATAACTCCACCGGCTGCCCTACTAGACACCAAGGAATCTGAAGCATGGGGAACAAGTTTAGGGATGCACTGGTAAGTCAGGGGAGGGTAAGAGTGGCATATGGGGGTATAAGAGCTTTCTGGAGGCAGAGTGGCATATAGGGGGTTAAAATGAATATCATGGAGGCAGAGTGGCATATAGGGGATAAAAGGAATATAAGGGAGGCAGAGTGGCATATAGGGGGTCACGAGTCATATCTGGGAGGCAGAGTGGCATATAGGGGGTATAAGGCATATCTTGCGGCAGAGTGGCAAAAAGGGGGTATAAGGCATATGTGGCGGCAGAGTGGCATATCAGGAAAGCAGAGTGGCATATAGGGGGTATTTCTGGGGGGCAGAGTGGCATCTAAGGGAGTATAAGGCATATCTGGGAGGCAGATGTGCATAACTGAGGGCAGGTTGGCAAATAAAAGGAAATAAAAACAAAAATGCATTTTTTTCAAACATAGTTTTTATTAAATATGAAAAAATAGTTTACATGTGAATTAATATTTACTAGAAAAACTTTTTTCTTATAGGGTAGTCTTATATTCAGGCTTTTTCTTTTTTTTCCCTAAATTAATAATCAGGGTTGTCTTATAATCAAGCAAATACGGTAAGTATATCTAGAGCTTTAGCAATGAAGGAACATAACCCAAACATTTGATATTATGTCAGAGGAAAATATGTTATTCCTTCCTTGTTTAAAACTTAACCTTTATTAAAACTACCATCAAATGTTGTGGGATAATCTGTGATAAAAAAGCAAAAGATATATGTATGGTGCTATGGTACGTATAATAAAAAAAAATTTAAAAAAAGTCTGGTCGTGTTTGTATTATTGTATATTAACCTTAATAGTTATATATTATACCCTTTATTCATAGATACTAGAGTGGAATTGGGGAGAAGTTTAAAATTAATGTCAGTGTACTTGATTTTTGATGGGTACATGAATAGCTAAATAGTTGCCCTCAGACATGCTGTATATTGATCTGTAAATAAAATTACCGTATTTTCCGGCGTATAAGACGACTGGGAGTATAAGACGACCCCCAACTTTTCCAGTTAAAATATAGAGTTTGGGCTATACTCGCCGTATAAGACTACCCTTCTACCCAGTATACAACAACCAGCCAATCACGGCAAGCGACGTACCTTACCGGTGATTGGCTGCTTGTTGTATACAAAGCCTGCTTGGATTGGGTGGGTCAGCTCTGCCTAGCATATGCCTGTCCCCACACACATGTTTAGACACATACTAACATACGCCTGTCCATATATACACATTTATACACTGCCCTCACCACACCACACCTTTACACATATATATATATATATTATATATATATATACACACACACCAGCTTACAAACACACAAATACCTACACTGCTCTTACAGCTCTTACACACACCCGACCATACACGTACACTGACCTTACACAAACATATATACACATACACTGCACTTACACCCCTTTCTCCCCATCTCTTACCTTTCTCATCTTCTGTCTTCCATCCAGTTGTGGGAGCGTGAGGTCTGTCATTTCAGACCTCTGCTTTACTGCTCCCTAATCACTACGCACCGGCAATTGATGCCGAGCGCGGGATATGATGTCATCCCCGCGCTCGGCATCAATAGCCGGCGCATAGTGATTAGGGAGCAGTAAAGCAGAAGTCTGAAGTGCCAGACCTCGAGCTCCCTAATGTTGGGCCAGTTAGAGGGAGGTCGTGATCTCCCCAACCAGCCCTGCTCATCGGGTGCCCGCTGATCAGGGCTAGTTGGGGAGATCACGATCTTGCACCTACCTTGGCGCGGCCCTGAAGACCGGCCCAGGGGAGGCGGCTTCTCCGCTCGCCCTCCCCTAGATATACGCTACAGTTTTAGGGGCTTCGTGGGGAATCGTGATTTTCCAGGCCGGCTCGTTAAGTTTGAGCACCCGGCGTATAA
>VKOC01002912.1:0-23478 GCA_009364415.1 Spea multiplicata | reverse complement strand
GCATTGATTGATATTTAGTCCCCACAATGTGGAGACCAAAGAGCCCTGTCTCCCTGTCCCTGAAGCTGCCTCTGGCAGCTGGGACACAATCTCCAATAGACTGGAGATTGTGGGAGATGAGTCTCTCTGATCAGCCCTACAGGGCTGATCAGAGGACTTCTGGGGGTTCGTTTTTGCTGCTGGAGGTCTGCCTGGTAGCAGACCTCCAGTAGCAGAACCCCCTAAAAAACGGGAATTAACCCCTTCAATGCATTGAAGGGGTTAACGCTGCACTGATGCTCTCATGGAGCATCTTGTGTGGGGACCCATTCAACACCCCCACCCCTTCCCTGAAGCTGCCTGTGGCAGCTGAAACAGCGATTGCAGATTTTTCTGCAATCGCTGTTTCTGCCTAGAGAATCACTCCGTGGGAGTGATCGTAGGCTTGGGGGAGGGCTTAGACACGCTGTGCTGTCTGCCCAGGACTCCTGGGCAGACAGCAGCAGCAGCGCCCCCGCGATCACCGCGATTGTGGTGATGTGGGGGCGTTTTTTGGGATAGACGTACCTGGTACGTCCCGGTCTACAGGTGAGTGTTAACCAGGAAGTACCAGGTACGTCCCGGTACTGAAGGGGTTAAAGGATCTTAACCTATATAGCCTGGAAAAAAGACGGGACAGGGGGGATATGATAGAAACATTTAAATACTTAAAGGGAATCAACAAAGTAAAGGAAGAAAGTTTATTTAAAAGGCGAAATAAAACCGCAACAAGAGGACACAAGCAGGGGCAAAGGTTTAATGGTAACATCAGAAAATATTACTTTACGGAAAGGGTAGTGGACGCATGGAATGGCCTCCCAGTGGAAGTGGTAGATGTTAATACAGTAAAGTCATTTAAGCAAGCATGGGATAGGCATAATGCCAAGCTAGATATAGGATAAGGGCAAGTACTAAAGGAGAGTACTCAGAGGTTGGGCAGACTGGATGGGCCTTCTGGTTCTTATCTGCCGTCACTTTCTATGTTTCTATGTTTCTATGTGCATGCTACTCAGCAAAGATTTAGATTTTTAAAGGGGAATATGCCCAGTTTTAATTGCTGGGTGTGCACTTCCTTCCCCTTATACCTATATATTCCCATCCAAGAGCTATCCTTAGTCTGGGTGTTATTCCTTTTTATTGCTTTGTCCTATACTGGTTTTCAGTTCCTTGCCTTGACCACAAGTTATATTATCCTGTGGCACTATAGCTATTGGATCCTGAACTGTGTTTTTCCCCATCAGTTGATATCAACTCTACATTGCAGACTGTTTTCCTGACACTTATACTTGGCTTGACAGTAATACGTTGCATTGTCTTTATAAAAATAGAAAAAAAACATTAGATTTCAGGCAATGAGAAGATTACTTATGGTTGTACTGTAACTGCTCAATGTTGATGATATACAATTATGTAGTCCATAGACTTTTTTTTATAAGCATGGATGTTCTGAAGGATTTAGCCTGGAGCTCAATATACCACCTGTCTGTAGCTCACTGCTATATTTTGCTGCAAATTTGTGTAGATGTGCTTTTTGTTTTAACAGAATTTAATTACAGAGTGCTATGAAGCTTGTATGGCTGGGGCTACTTTTCCAAGCCAATCAAAACATAATTGGTGAACTGTGTTAGACTGAAAGGCAAGATAAGAGAAGTAGAGCCTTAACAAATGAAGGTAGTAATTGTGTATGCCTAGTGCCAGTCAGTGTATGTGTGTGTTAGTGTATGTTTTTGGATAGTGAGAGCATCTGTTTAAGCGTGTCATGTTAGCATGCATAAGCATATGATGATGTGTGTTGGTGTATGGTGTTAGCATGCATGAGCATATTGTGACTATAAGGTGTTAGTATTCTTATGAGCATATGATGTTAGCATGTACCGGTATGTGTCTAATACTGTATAGTGTTCGAGTGTGAAAGCTTATGTTAGCTGAAATTAATTGAAAAGTGTAATATTTATCAATTATTAACTTACTAATAACTTAATGTATTTATATGTTTATTAAATGAATTAATGTTTTCACTAATCTATTTATAAATTATTAATTAAATAAATGGACTCCTTCATTTTTTGTCAGGCTCCAAACTAAATTTGTAGACCCTTGATATAGGGTATACCTATTTCTGTTTATAAAGGCAGTCTACAAATGAAATAAATGTGGCTTGTTACATGCATACACCTATCAGCTTTACTTTAGCTTTATTTAGCTTTACTTTAGTTTTCCCTTTATTTTGAGAACTCATCGAAACCTGTATGTATTTAGGAGTAAAAATACTTTATTTGAAACTTCTGTGTGCCTTTTGTTAGTGAAGAATTTGTTCACCTTAAATTCTTATAATATCGGTTTCTCCTAAAATATCTTTGTTAGATTTTCTGAGTAGTAAAGTACATTTAGTATGTTTGGTTTCAATAGAATCTGTGATACTTCTTAGAGTGATTCACCTGCCGTCTACATTCCCTGAATCATGAAAAGATCGCTCACCGCCTTGCAAACCATTGAATAGAATAGTACCAGCACATTAACACTTCAACATAAATAGCTGGGTATAATACCATCTCATTAGTCATCTTAAGAAACACTTCCAACAAGTGTTCGTATATAACAGTCTTCTTTAGAAAGTGCCTCGTTATGTGGCTGCAGTGATCTGGAGAAACCATATCCCCCTGTGGTCACTTGGCACGCTACAGCTTCAATGATGTGCTTGGGCTGTCAGATGCCTGGAAAATATAATATGGCTTAAAAAAGTATTGAATAAACAGAATTCAAAGAATCTGCTAAAGGCCGATTAATGCATTTGATAGCTGCATGTGCCCTTTAACTTGTCATGTGGCCAGTTTAGCAAATACCTGGGGAGATTCTGCGTAACTCCCATATGCCTTTGCTCCTTTCCACACCTCCCAGCTTAATGGCATGCGGGGGATGTTTTTGACCAAATACACCTCCCTGCACATGACTTACTCGCCTTCATTCTGCTCCAGCGCTGATTTGAGTGAATGTTGTATGCAGGTCTATTGAGAATTTGTGCGCAAATGTGGAAAGTACAGCATATGGATTTTAATGCGAGCGTATACCTGCCACCGATTGGAAGAACGGGGAAGAGGCTGTCCACATTTCACCCATTTTTTTCCGCATGTGCACTGAGAGTCAAGAATAATTATGATGGATTCGTAGAGAAAGAGAAGCTTTTCTGCTTCCCTCTTTCTTTGAATCTATCTGCATTAGTCTGGACTTTTGGTGCACTTCTGTAAAAGGGTGGAGCCACAGAGACAGCCTCTCCCTCGTTTCTCTAATTGTGGGTGTGCCCAGAGGCTCCTTCTTTTTGCGGAAGGGCACCAGGAGGCCTGGTTCACGGGGAAGAAAACAAAGAAAGAAGACACAGGGAGAAGAAGACAAAGGAAGAAGAAATAACAAAAGTAAGCAAAATAAGAGAAGCTGCTGGAAAGAAAGTAGGGACATGGTAGTGGTCATCAGAGAAGGTCGCCAGACATTGAGAGGGTAAATGAGCATGAGAGACTAAGTGAGGATGAGTGACAATGACTGCTGGCTACTTGATTTATTGCATGTGTCAACAAATGAATCACTATATCTGCCCAGTGGTCATCTGGTCCTCTGTTGACTATGGTTTAATAAGTTTAGTTTAGGACTTGGATTTTTGTGTGTTGAAGTGGGGGGTTTTAAGGTAGATTCCGAAGGAATAAAAAACTCTTATATAACACAAAAAGAGGCATAAACTTATTTGACAACGGTCACTGCATCACAAGAGACTTTCACAATGCCTTTCATATTTAAACTGAAAAGGCATCCCTTGCTTGTTTTGTCATTTGATATTTAAAACCCTTAACATTTTCATATTGGAAAAGATTCCAAACAAAAGTTAAATTGAATTTCACTTTAAAGTTAGTTATAATATTGCTTTACATAATCATGGCATATTCAAAATATTCCAATAACATTCCAAGGTCTCCTCTTCCTTGCGCAACACTTCTTCTTAGCCAGCAGCCTAGATATGCTATCAGCGTAAGATCGTACAGATGCTGAACCAACTAGGCACAAACCTATGTAGTCTAAATGGGCCTGTTCCAAGTGACATATCTGATTTCCCATGTGGCCCATTGAGATAGAATATCCAGGAGCAGCCACCCTGGCATATACTGTGTGCATGGACATTTGGAGTATTTCTCCTTTGTGGCAGTAGAACATGAATAGAACTGGGTCTTTCTTGCTCATCTTTGATTTTCAGGTGTGTTGTTCTGCATTCCTCCAGGAAATCCTATAGGACCATCAGTGTAAATATATTAACATATTGCCGGTGTGGGTGTTTTAGTATTTTTGTTAATATTGCTTTATACTGTTGCTGAATACTCTTTTTGTTTTAATATTTTAAAAATCCACTTTGTTCAGGTTTTTATTATCTTTTTGAAATGTTTTATATAAAAATAGTTTTTCTTTGCCAAACATGGACTTTGCAGGATGTTATTTTTTGAAAACTAAACAGACTCTGTGTGACACTCAACAGTCCTTGTGAAGTTAGTATAACCTTTAAAGCACACTTATTTTCTGTAGATTTAGAGATTCATTATTCCTGACAATTTTTGTTCTCAATAGAAGATGTAATTTCAGTGCCATCTCCTGATTGCTAGCTTTGGTCAGGAATACAGAATGATCCATTAGGTTGAAATAAGTGTCTATGCAAGTGGTTATTTTATGAAGGAACACTTAAGACCCTTTAAGCACCACTGGAAATGTAAAAGTAGTCAAACACTTGTGCCATTGAATTGGTGTGACATAATTTGTTTTATACATTTTTTTTTAATCACAAGTGCATAAATTACAAATGAAATCTATCTTACCCAGAGCAAAATAAACATCTAATTATCTGGTTAGTCGTACAGTAATTCTGCATTTTGTCGGTGGAAGGTAGGCTTGGGTGTTAATTATAAAATACACATTTTTTATTATAACACCTACTAGTTTCTTTGCATTAACCACGTTTATATTGGGCTCCTTGGCTTTTTAGACTGAATCTTGCAAGTAAAAATGATGTTGTTTATATGTGTGTGTATGTTTGTGTGTATACACAGACACGCACCCACACATATATATAACCATTATCTCTTTATGTCTTATTTTAATGCTGGCTTTATGACTTGGTGAAGCAGTGTGTAAATCAGCTACTAGTTAGTTTTGTGTTGTATATTCACAGAGAATGTAGTAATATTAGTTGACCTTACTCTACATTAAAATGCCTTAAAATTAGATTATAATTTATGTAAAGCAGTTTTGCCTTATTTTGTTTCCCCCAAAACAATCTACTAATTGTATTTAACAATGAATTCTCTGTTTTTTTTCCCCAATCTTCAGACTATCTTTCTCAAGGGACGGATCTGTCAGGAATAGAAGTCATTGCCAGTGACCTACTCTTCATTGCTCGAGCTCGCCTGGAAGTGGAAAACCAAGCCAAGCGCTTGTTGGAGCAGGGAGTTGAAACTCAGGTAAAATTGCTCAGTACTCTTGGGATTATTGTATCTTAATATCATGTGAGACTCACAACTCATAAAGAGACCAGGTCATGGAAGCCACTAAAACCATGGCTATTATTGCCACTCCAAATCTCATTTCACCTGTCTCTGTATAAAAAGTAAAACATCCTATTTCTTCTTATAAAATCTTTAGTCCTTTAGCGATATGAGGTAACCAGGTTACTTTTTCTTCATAATTATACAGGTAATGCCACCCAATACAATTAGATGATGCCTACCCATCAAATTGTTTTTCAAAAAGGCTACATGAGGAGAAAGGGAGGTGCATACAGTTCATCAGTTATGCATGTTGTTTTTTAGTTATTAGTGTAGGCAAAACAAGTGCAATGTATTTACCTCCAGATTGGCAACAAGTACAATATTTACAATGATTTAGCAATGAGGCATACAATAAAAAAGGAGTGTTTTTGAGGTTAAGAATAATAAAGTATATTTTATGCATTCAAATAACAAGGTTTTCTACATAAACACTACATCTTTACAGTGAATACATGTTACCAAGCAATCAGAACTAACACAGTAGCCCCTTAGAATTTCGTTCAGAATCACATCCAAACTTCAATCTCTGGGCTATTACATCTGCATTCTCTATAAAAACTTTAACTCGATTAATTCCCTCAAGAGCAATAACTGGACATGCCAACACAAATTATTTCTAGTATAATATGTTAGATTTCATTATTTGAATCCAATAATATAATATTTGAGTATGCAATGTCCACTTGAATCAAAGCTTTAATAATACTTGGGATTATAGTCATAGTGTTATTCAGATATCACAATGTAATAAATACATGTGCAGACTTTTAAAGGATTAGTAAGTACCTGCAAAGGAAATGTAAATTTTCCTACTTTTGCTTTATAATGTGTAAAAATGTAATGTATTTCCCCCCACAAAATGGCACAGCATTTGTGCTATACTTTGTGTCATTTAGTAACTGAAACTTTTTTTTTACTGTAGTAGCATCAGTACTCATTGTAGTTTTTTTGTAAATTTTAGTTTTTGTATAATATAATATTTGCAGACAGCTGCATATTGGTCATTTGTGTGTATTTGAAGTCTGTTATCTTACCTCCAGGTCTTCAATGATAAACTACATTATTGTAGAAATTATTTTATGTAATGCTGAAAGAAAACGGAACTTCCCCTAATAATAAAGCTATTATGTGGAGTGAAGAGCTGGTAACTGGTAGCTAGGGGCTGTTGTTGCTAGGGGCAAATAAAAATGTATTAAGGAGAGCAATGGTATTTTAGATTAGGCCCTGCCCAGTGAAACAGCAGATAGTACAATAGTACTTGCTTTTAAGTTTGTGAAAAAAAATGCATGTATTATGGAAAACAGCCCATAAGGAAGCTAGAGAGAATAATTGTATTTTTGAAACAGTAAATTAAATTGGAGCTTATGTTTTTTACTTATAAAGGGGTTAGCATGTCTTCACTAGACTGGGCCTGATACTCTAGCACTAGAAATGTCCGGAAGTGTGCTGTTGTAAAGCTGTCATCATACATTCATTTGAGGTGTGATGTAGCAGCAAAATGTCAGGTCCTACATACAACATACAGTTTCAACTATATTTCTATTTGAATAGAAACAACAAAACAACAAAAAATGTAGTAAATAATATGTACAATATAGAGATGTAAGAATTCGAATTGAGGATAACTTCAGTTCCCTTAAGGTAAACAATGTTTTTCGAAGGTCCAGAGATGATAGTCTTCTTCAATCTCACCAACCAAAATGCAAATATATAACATGATCGTGTCCATTGTAATAGAAATCTTAACCTTCCCTGATGCATTATGACAAGTTACACTATGTGTCTGACAAAGGACGATGGAATGTTGTCTGGCTTATATATTGCTAACCTTTTATGGCCCTTTCACTTCCTTAGTTTTGTTTTTATATTCCCATCCCCCACCTTGAACCTGTGATCTCTAAATGTATCCTGGAATTCAATTGTGAATGAAAAAAACACATAGAAAACCAAGAAAATATGTTCTGGGGATTGAATAAGGGGCCAGGACCGAAATATGAAGATGACCGTTTTAAGTGGCAGTTTTTTAATGTCCCAGTCTAGTATCTGAATTGTTAATGAAACAGAAATTGTTTGTATTACTGGGACCTTGGGTATATGTGGTGTTTTGCATGACTTCAACATTGTGTACATAACATTTAAAACTACAATGTGAACAAGGGAGATGCAGTGGATTTAGTCTACCTAGAGTTTGCAAAAAGGTTTACATTCTTCAGCGTATTTATCGGTGATGTGGATCAGGGCATGGAAAGCAGCCGTTCAATATTTGTGAATGACACAAAATTATGTCATGTAAAATGTAAATTAGTAATATATATCATCCCCCTCTGCAGACGAACTACAACAAAACAGGAGATTAGTTAAAATTAAAATTAAGTGTTTCAACATAGAAAAATGTGAAGTTTTGCATTAGGGGAAGATAAACAGGCATGCTAATTATAAATGAAATGGCTGCTTATTAGAAAATACACAATGAAGAAGGATCTCGGAGTACATGTAGACATAAAACAGTGTGCAATCTCAATGTCCCATTATTTCGTTTATTTATTTGAGTTTTCCTCATTTTACCTTGAACTTATTTGGGAGTAATGATCAACTTAAAAGATGAACATGATATACATGAAGGTACATTAATTATGTTGAGTAGATTGATTTTTACTTTGAACTCTAGCAGGATTGTGAGTTCTATACATAGCAGGGTGAACTGATCTGTCTCCTCCTTAGAAGACACCATTGTGATTATGTTGCTAGTGATATAGATCAATTATAGCTTGATTAGTTGATTAAAATTCATATCTTGATTAACTAGAAAAGTATTTTTTTTCTTCTTGATCGTTATGATTCCTAATGATTAATTCTGTAAGGAGTAAGTTCTGCAACATGTTTTTTTTCCTATCATTTATTTTGGTTCAAAGGGAAGGAAGGCCGCTCAGACCTGCACCCAATATCATCCAATGTTACTATTCATACAGTTTGTTTTTGCAATGTCAGCCAGTTACTGCAAAACAAGCTTATTGTTATAATTATTTCATACTTTATATAGCACCATCCTGTTCCACAATGCTGTAATATGCAGTGCAAATTTGGGCATCAGTTCATATAATGAAATGTAGACTTTCCAAATTAGGCATGCTCGCATTGAAAAAAATGCCTATGTGGGGACGTGATTATCATATACAAGTACACCTATCAGCCATAACATTCTGGCCACTGACAGGGGAAGGAAATAACACTGATCGTCTTGTTCTCGTGGCACCTGTCAGTGGGTGGGATTTATTAGGCAGTGAACATTTCATCCGCCTAGTTGATATGTTAGAAGCAGGGAAAATGGGCAAGCATAAGAATTTGAGCGTCTTTGACAATGGCCAAATTGCTAGACAACTGGATCAGAACATCTCTAAAACTGCAGCTCTTTTGGGGTGTTCCTGGTCGTCAGTACCTATCAAAAGTGGTCTAAGGAAGAAAAATCAGTGAAGGGTCATGGGCGGCCAAGGCTCATTGATGCACAGGGGGGTGGGAGCAGTGCTGGCCTGTGTGGTGAAATCCAACAGACGAGCTACTGTAGTTCAAACTGCTGAAAAAGTTAATGTTGGTTCTAATACACTGTGTGCTCTGACACCTTTCTATCGCAAATTGTTGCTTATGGGGCTGCATAGCTGCAGACGACTCAGGGTGCTCATACTGACTCCTGTTCACTGCCGAAAGCGCCAACAATGAACATGTGGGCATAAGAACTCGACCACGGAGCAATGGAAGAAGGTGGACTGGTCACCTTTTATTTTACATCATGTGAATGGCCAGGTGCATGTGCATCACTTACCTGGCCAGGATGCATCCATGGAGGTCCCACCTCATAACTTACAGAACTTAAAGAATCTGCTGCTAATGTCTTGTTGGCAGAGACCACAGCACACCTTCAAAGGTCTAGTGGCAGACAAACCAAATGGAAAGGGAAAGAAATTTGTTGCCCAAAAAACGAATGGACCAAAAACCAACTGAAAAATGTGTCCAAGTAATTTTTGGCCCATTTGCTCATGTCTACTATATAGTCTACAGGGAGTTTGTGTTCCTGCCATTGTAAAGTGTCATCACGGATATCTTTTTGTTTGATAAAGTTCAAACATTTTTTTGTTAGCAGGGCCTTTAATATGTTTAGGTGAAGGAAATCTGTCATAGCAGTTCTTTATGTGCCAAGTGCGGAAGGGTTTGTAAAACAAGTCACCTTCTAAAGCATTTAATACAGACGGGAAATAGTATCTTATTTATCATCATTACTTGTCTTCTGACCATCCAAGGCTTGCAATACAGCTATTTTAGGACTATTCAATACACTCCTTATAGTACAAGGTTATAGTAGTGTTACTGGTGGAAGGAAAAATGTCTGTCTCAACATTGAAAACATCCTTGAAAACATATGAGGTAAAAAAAAAAAAATATAATAATATATATATATATATATATATATATATTGTACTATATATAGTGTACTGCTCATATTTATATGTAGGACCACAGTTATCCCTACCCATTACCAGGATCATCACCCAGTGTCTGCAGTTGAATAAATTGAATATTTTTGGTATATTCCTTCAACAGCTAAAATGAGTATAAAGCCAAATAATATTGTATGCTTAGGCTCATTTCTCTACCATCCAATGTGTTTGGAAGCTGGCGATTTCATCTTGTCTGTTTCAGTAGTTTTTATAGAAATCATTACCAACTATCCACAATGCATTGGCGTGCCTTTCTCAGATGTCTGTTTGGCAAGAGCATTAGATACTGTGCTTCTTAGAGCAGATGTAACCGCGTAAAAGGATTTTTTCAAAGATTAAACACAGTCAAGCTAAAGTGCTTTTAAAATGCAATTTGTATGTGTGTATGTTGATAGAAATAGATAGCAGTCTAATAGATTTTACCTGCTTAATAGCTTTTTTTTAACAAAATAAATCTCAATAAAAATGAGGGTTATGTTAAACATGCCCACGTGGGTTTAATCACTTGCAGCTGAGTTGAGATAAAACATATCAATGTAATGCGGCCCTTTTGGTAAGATGAGCCAACAAGATGTAAAAGCTACACAGATATTCATGCAACTCTCTGTGTCCTTTAAAATTTTTAGAACACCGTTCATATCAGCTAATAAACCCAGTATTATTCCTAATATTAAATGTGTAATGTATTAGAATTAAAGACATTTAAAATGCTGTTTTTTTCCCCAACAGACGTAAAACACGTCATCCATCTACATTGTATGTATGAAATAACAAGATATAAATTCAGTGTAAACCACATTAACAAAAGTTTAGTGTTTTATATGCCAAAAATTAAAAATCTCTTGTGTGCTTGTTTATTGTTTTCAATTGAAGTATGATTCAAAAACTACTTATAAGCTATGAGAAATACACTTTAGTAGTTTTCTTCTCCCCGTATTTTTTTTTTCTTTTTTTCCGCTCACCATCTGTGAACAAATGCATGACTCATGGTTGAAATACCAGAATAAAAAATAAGCTTCCCACAGCAATAAAGTTATTCATTTTTTATATGTATCTAATAAATGCTGCCACAGGTTTTTGAAAATTCATTTTCGATGTAAGGTGGTGAATATATTTGTCCTGAGTTGCTGTATCTTGTTTCATGCACGCACACACACTTATTGTATTTAACAGTATTTGGAAGTAGGTTTGTATTTACGTTCTGTAACCTGTGGGCTGGTGTGAGCAGTTGTTTAGACCCTCATCCTTTCTGTGCAATTTTCAAGATGTAACC
Organism: Spea multiplicata; assembly: GCA_009364415.1. Lineage (NCBI taxonomy): Eukaryota > Metazoa > Chordata > Amphibia > Anura > Pelobatidae > Spea > Spea multiplicata. The sequence goes on along the minus strand of VKOC01002912.1, from coordinate 12,121 downwards.
AGATTTGAAACATTTAACGGCAATCTTCATTCATTAGATTGTGGAAATTGTCTGTGCTGAGATTCTGGTATCTTAATTGCAAAATGCTCTGAATGTTTGGCTAATGCTCTACATTCCCAGCCTATAAACATGTGGGTCATTCTGTGTTAATGTAGGTTTCTTACAGAGATAAGCTGGACATCTATTTGTTTTTATTGTATAGTACCAACAATAAAGGTGTTCATTCTCATTTCTAGTGTTTTTAGTTGTACCATGAAAATATTCTGTCTGCAAGTTGTTAATAAATGAGAAGTAGGGTAGGTAATGAGTAGATAGAAGGGGCAGAGTGGGGGTGGGTAGTGAGAAGTGGGGGTGGGTAGTGAGAAGGGGCAGAGTGGGTGGGTAGTGAGAAGGGGCAGAGAGGGGGTGGGTAGTGAGAAAGGGCAGGGAGGGAGGTGGGTAGTGAGAAGGGACAGAGAGGGGGGTGGATAGTGAGAAGGGGCAGAGAGGGGGTTGGGTAGTGAGAAGGGGCAGAGAGGGGGGCAGATAGTGAGAAGGGGGTGCCAGAGGAGGAGTCCACACAGGGCGCCAGAACACTTAAAGCCGGCTCTGTGTGACATCCACATGGTCATAAAGGAGAGGTATGGCTTGGGAGGTGTGAATGAAGTGGGAGCACTGATGCCCAGCAGGAGAAGAAGCAAACTGAGATTGGCATCAGACAATCAAGTTTGAGCTGGGCTGCATTGGCAGATAACGGTTTATTAACATGGAGAAGGTAGACTATTGTCTGCCCTTTCCCCATAGAATAACATGGAAAATGTTGGATCTTCTTCCAGGAAAATGGAAGCAGTTCTCCGATGAGCCACCCTCTGCCCTGGGGTGTGCAGTAATCCGAGTTTCCTGATTGTTTGCTTTGTGATAATACTTCTGCTAATTGATTTATTAGCTCTGATACTTAATTTGTATTATCCTCTATTTTAACAGCATAGTTTTGCACATGTTATGATTACCTGTCTACTTTATTGGTGGCAGGGCTGTTATTAAGTCTCTGCGAAGCTGGTATATTGCTTCTGCCTGGGTGCTTCATAGGATAGAATTGTCCTTACTGGATTTTGGCAGTTCTTGACTCTGACCTAAGACTTAGCTGGAACCCTTCCAAAACACATTCTGTGCAGGTTTCTACAGACCCTATGACAACAAACAAAAGCAAAAATGCCTCTTAGCTCTACCACTACGAGTAAATTATATTAAAAAATAAATCTCGCTGCCCCCATACTCTTAAACTAATGTTTTGGGGAATTGAGTGCTGCCCCCACAGCGGTAGGGCAGAATGAAATTCTAAACTAGCATCAGCAGGGATTCTATTGCACATCTCATTTTTATTGATAATGTTTTGGTATAAATATATCTGGCATTGCAATGGTTAACTACAGCTTTTTTGTGCCCTGTGCACCTGGCCCTGATTATGTTATGTGCCTTGGACACCTAGCCCTGGTTATTTTCTGAAAGGACTACCAACACTTAGTTAGAAGACCTTAGATTTGTTCTTAGTCATAGAAACTTATCAGGCAAAACCACTTGAAACCTGCCCCAGATTGTCTGGGAAGGTGGCCAAAAATCCAATTATGTTAAGCTTTAAATGTAACAGATTCTAACTAACTGTTGGCTCTGCTCCTATATAATGTGAGAGGGGGTACTCAGCTGCAGCAGACAAGCAAATCAAACAAAAGTTAGGAGCTTTTCCATTTTTTTCAGTGGGGCTCCCTCCTTATTGCTGAATATTCATACCCATTCACATATTGTGCAAAAATTGTGAAAATGAAAGATTGTGCGAATCCAAATGCACTTATTCATGAAATGACTTAATCCACTGACTCAAGTATGCCTTAGATTCATCTTGTTGAAGATTTTTCCTCCATGCATTTACACATAACAGAGTTTAAAAAAAAACAAAAAACTGTAAAAATTATATTGGGATAGCTGGGGATCTTTGCTCCTTAAATGTTTTTCTGAAATGTAATTGTTATTTCATGGAATACTTTAAATACCTGAATGTCATCTACATCCTCCCAATGAGCAAAACAAATCTTGCTACACTTTAGATGTGAGAAAATGTCTTTATATCCCAGCAGGACTTTAGGAAATTTGGTTATTCCTTTATCTGTTTCATTTTCTATGGCCAAAATACAGACCCTTGGGCATCCACTGTTAAACCAGATGAGTTCCTTCCTCTTTGGCTGGAAGGGCGAATGATTCCTTGGAGCAGGTTGCTAGGACAGCTGATATGGAAATCTATCCCTACCTTCCTGAAACACAATCTTTTTTATGTGTCTTCCACTTTATAAGCTGTGTCTGGACCAAAGGTTATATGGTAACTGAGCTGGTTATGTCTCAGATGTGCTGGCTGGAGAGTTAAAGAAGGGAGATGGATTTTCTCACCTTTGAATATCGTTTCCTTATAGTTTTCTTAGTGCTCCCACTATATATTTTCAATTTGTTTTGTGTGCATTTTTACATACATAGGCTGGGGCAGTTATGTCATTTTATAGAAGTCTCCCTCTCCTACCTCACTTTCAGGTGTGTTTTCTAAAGGTAACTAAAAGGAAAGAAATTAATCTTCTTTCATGTGATCACCATTACATTTCTTTCATGTTCATAACTCCATTCTTTTGGTCTTTTATATTAAGACCTTGTAAATATATTATTTTTCTATGAATTCATACAATGTCAAGTGACAAAATAGCTTTAATATTCAACTAGTTATTATATATTACTATAGATATATTAAGATTGGCATGCCCGCTTAAGTTGCAAAAATCTCTGCCTGCAACAAAATGATGTTGTTTTGTCTCGAACTACTGATATTTATCTCCTAGTTCCTCCTAGTATTATATTCTGAAAATGCAAAAACTTTTGGTAAACACTGGATGAGATGAAACCTTTAATAATGCACATAAACCTTCTATTTCCTGCTCCCACAACCTTAAAGTTTTATATGTATTGCAGACATTAGTGAGGTAAAAAATCTTTTATTATGTATTGTGAAGTACCAGGCCATGCACGTTTAGCCCAAAAGAAAGGTGTGATCAGCCTTTGTTATTAGATGGTTATGGGATCAAAATACAAACATTTTATTTAAACACCACATACTTATCATGTCTGAAAAATGGGCTAGAGACTATAGACAAAAATAAAAGTGTATCTGCATGAGACTAATGTAACTTTGTTAGAGATTTTTATATACAATTCCAGGACTCACATTGATATATTATGACAGAAAGATAACTGTAAAAAGCATGAGATGTATAGAATTGTCTCCTGTTCTATAGGTCTAAGTAGTTTTTCCCCCTATAAAGGACAATTGTGTACTGCACCTGAGATTTGGCACTCATATTTCTACTCCATGACACCTCCACTATTCAACCTTTGTATCTCCACATTTTCACTGTTATCTTGTGCGACTTCAAGAGCTGCCTATTTTCTGCAGTTAATACAAATACAAAAGTATTCATGTCGGTTTGCAATCCAGTACCTCTCTATCCTTCTCTGTTTCCTCCTCTGTGCTTCTTGGATTTTTATTATCATTTATCTATAACTGATAACATTATTCTCCAAATTATTACCCTGAAAAGTATAACTTCATCTAACAAAATATGCACATTAGACATGGTATCGTAGACACTCAGTGTTGTCTGGGCTCTTTAGATATTTTTGTTCTATACCTCTAATGCAAATTTTCCAGGTTTTGTAAATGTATTCTGAGAAGCTTGGAACACAATTACTGTTTATCCTTTAACTTTCAGAATATTTTCCGCCATATATTGTGTGTTAGCAGCACAAGTGCTTTCCTTTTGTAAAACTTGCTAACATGCATAACTTTGATGCATTGTGTGTCTTGTGATTGTGTCAACTTTGTTAAGAATAATTTAGCAATCATTTCTGAAATAGGCTTGTTTAATTATTCTGAAATGTGATCGAAGCAAGCATAATGCTAAGCTGGCACAAAACAAGCTTTCCTGGATTTACATATAAATTGATGTATCTGTTTTATTTGGAGAGTACATGAGTGTTTGTGGAACAGTAACCATTGCGGTACTCTGTCTTATTAAAGTGAGTATTGTGTACAATTTTAGGTATCAGTGATACCACATGGAACAGGTAAGACTGCCCTGGATGATACCTGCTGTTGTCATGTTTGTATAATATATGGGGCAAGGGGGGACTGTATGGCCCACATAAGATAGAGTTAGAATCTGTGTTTGTGGTACAGAAAAATGGAGGCTTGTTGTGTGTATAATAGTAGGGAGGTGTGTTCTTGTGCAAAACAGTTGATTTGCACCCATTGTACATGTGTTTATTTTGTGACATTTTGATTCTTTGTATCAAAAATGTCTGGAATGTATTTAATATATTTTATGATATCTTAATGAAGAGGCTGTATGTAACTATTTTCCAATGGCTCGTCACTGTGTTACTGTTAGATAGTTACCCAACAAAAGCATACTATGCCTAAAAAGTCAAACTCACCTGCCAATTTAAGATTCCCACATGTAAAGTCATAAAGAGCAGTGTTTTTAATTAACATGTGTGGATATCCAGTCCAAGTTATAACTGTCATGAGTTTAGGAATGAGACGAACTAAGAAATTCAGGACATTGTAATTATTGCAGCTCTATACAGAAAGCAGTCATCTAATTCACAACGCAGATTACTACATGGAATTGAATTCAAAGGAATACAATAGTCTCAGTGATGTGTAGCAGTAGTCTGTAAAATACAACTTTTAATAATTATTAAAAATGAGTGAAGTGAAATGAAACAATTAAAATGTTTGTACCAAGTTAGGTGTGGAAAAACAGCAAGCTTTCAAGACCAAGTTGTTAGGCCTCAGGCATTAATGAAGCTAAAGCCCATTTTTCTAAATACAAAAGCACAGTTCACATGTGTACTAAAAAGTAAAATAAAAACCGAAATATTGAAGAATTTCCTCAGCAGTAAATTTACCTTGAGTAAAAGAAACAAAAAATAGAAAATCTAAAATGTCTAAACTTGAGACCTAAAAACAAGAGAATCCTGTAATAACCCAATAGTCTAGCCACTGCAATGGCAGCCTTCAGATCTATAGTTGTTGTTTTATATAAATTAATCTTTTGAATCTGTTTATTTCTTCTTCACTCGTTCATGAATGCATTTCCACAATTGGACAAGGTATCTTTTCTTTTAAATGTCCACACAATAAAAAAAAATACAAAAAAAACGTTCACAATCCACGTGTCGGATATAACAGCTTTATTGATCTCCTTCACAGTACGAGAAACACATTTCTGGCAAATGCAAAAGAAAATCTATTGACACATTCTGTGCTCATCATGTGTGATTGAAATTGAAATCTTGAAAAAAAGCTTCCTGAAATTTTCATGGTCCAGGTATCCGAATAACCTTCATCACTTGGGTGGTATTACACAGAGTGCATTCACTCCTTTATGTTTACTTTTCTGGTTTTAGCCAGACATGCTTGGCAGCCCGGGCTTGTCTTGAGGCTCACTAGGATTATACGAATATTGTTTTGACATACAGTGGTCACTGTAAGAGGATTTATAGAGATTTTAGCAATATTATTTCTGAGGATTGTCATTAGGGTTCTTGCTTCTTGGATAAATCCTAGTGTGTTACTCTTTTATATGAACAGTTTGAACCTCTTGTGCTCATCATTGAAAACAAATATATAAATATACAAACTGGAAAGTCTGCCATTTCTTAAGACTTATGCCTTGCATAAAATCTTGTTAAAATGTATTTTAGATGGATTAACATGCTAGTTTTTAGTTTAGGATTTGGATCAAAATCTAATTTTGCATCTTTCTCCCCCAAATGCCAACTGCTTGTGTTTTAGATATAGATCTTTTGCCCCACTCTCCCTCTACGCTAGTTTAGAAGACATTATCTTCTTACCCTCTTGCTCTTGAGCCTCATTTATTCCGCTCAGTTTTTATTTGCACTACATCATTCTTACATGAATATTAACGGCTACTGACAACAACTACGAGGATTGGCAGAAAGTCAAAAATAGCAATAGATAAACAGGTAAGAGCATTAAATTATGTTCAGCACAATTTTTAGTGTCATTTTTCTGCTTGCCAATGGAGGCATAGATCTATTTTGCACATTCCCACACATAGTAATGGCTTCCATTGCGTGCCTTCCCTGGCACCTTTGTCTGATACTAATCTTGACCCTGGTTTCACTATTAAGTACATCTGTAAATACTGATTGTCTTCAAGAATATATTCCTCTTATTGGATCTATGTAGTTAATGTATCCTCACACATGTATGGCAGTGTAAGATGCATGTTGATTGACCTCATATGTTCTTGGTCTGCAAGATTGTTTTGTTAAGTGTGGCCTTCAGTGTCAGACAAGATTTTATTTCCATTTGTGGATTTCTTTGCTGTCTGTTGATTAACAGGGTCTGTAATAATCTACTTAGGTAAGCTGTAGAATATATATCAAGCATGAACAGGCAGCATCTGCATATGACAGACAATTTAAAAACCTTCCCTGGTAATGAAAGAATCACATTCAGAAAGTGAAATCTAATTATATTAATGCAGGTTATGAGTTCAATCAGCTTGTCCTTTGCTACAACCAAACTCTGCTTTTTCGGAAATTGTGTATTTGCCAACCAGTGTACTTGGTATCACTGTGTTTAATCAATCTTATTCAGTATAGCTAGTTTAAGAATAATAAATGCCATATAAAAGCCTAAAGAAAAAATGGTATGGATTCACAGAAGCATAATGCTTCTTCCCCATAGTGCATCCTGGTGCCATATGATCTCCAGGTAAGTGATGCACACGGACCCGGCCATCCACGTGATGTAAAAGAAAATGAGACCCGGCCACCTTCTTCTATTGTTCTGTGGTCCAGTTCTTATGCTCATGTGCCGATTGTAGGTGCTTTAGGCAATGAGCAAGGGCACCCTGACTAGTCATACGAAACAAACTGTAATGCACTGTGTGTTCTGACACCTTTCTATCAGAACCAGCATTAACTTTATCACCGATTTGAGCACACAGGCCAACCTTAACCCTCCATGTGCATTAATGAGCCTTGGTGGCTTTTCCTTCCTTGGATCACTTTTGATCATGTCCTGCCTGCTTTGTGTTAATTTCTGGACTATTGCTGGCGTCATTTATTAGAAATCTATATTAGTTATACTAGTCTATCAGAAAGAGGGGTGTCTGCAGAATTATTGTTGGTATTGAGTGGTCAATATACTGTATTTGCTCGATTATAAGATAACCCTGATTATAAGAGCACCCCCCAAAATCTGAATATTAATTTAGGGAAAAAAAGAAAAAGCCTGAATATAAAATGACCGTATAGGAAAAAGTTTTAACAGTAAATTTTAATTCATGTAAACTATTTTTTTAATATAAGCTATGATTGAGAAAATATTTTGGTTTTTATTTCCTTTTATCTCCAACCTGCCCCCCAGTTATGCACAACTGCCCCAGGCTTGCCACTCTGCCCCAGAACTGCCTTATACCCCCTATATGCCACTGTGCCCCATGATATGCCTTTTAACCCTCTCAATGCCACTCTGCCCCATGATATGCCTTTTGACCCCCTATGTGCCACTCTGCCCCATGATATGCCTTTTAACCCTATATGCCACTCTGGCATTTAGGGGGTTAAAAGGCATATTATGGGGCAGAGTGGCATATAGGGAGGTATAAGGCATTTCAGGAGGCAGAGTGGCGTATAGAGGGTTAAAACGCATATCTGGAGGCAAAGTGGCATTAAGGAGGTTAAAAGACATATCATAGAACGCCCTGCCTACAGAAATGCCTTATGCCCCATTTAACCCCCCCCCAACTTACCGGTGCTTCTGACTCCCTCGTGTGTAGGCGGGGCAGTGGGTAGACGTCTACGCGATTCGCGTAGGCAACTTCCGCTGCAGCCGGAAGGAGGTGCCGTTAGCAGCGGGGGTTGTGTGCGTCCATCGCACATACACCCTCCAGCTGTCAGAGAGAATTCCCTGCAGCGGTGCAGGGGAACTCTCCTCTCTGACAGTCAGGGAAGGTCTGCGATGGGCGCAGACAACCCCCGCTGCTAACGGCACCTCCTTCCGGCTGCAGCGCTGCAGGGGAACTGGATCTTAGTCTCATAGTCAGACCTATTTGAGGTCTGATTATAAGATGACCCCGATTGTAAGACGGGGGGTATTTTTCTGCGCATTCGCGCTGAAAAAACTTGTCTTATAATCGAGCAAATACGGTACATTTACATACAATACAGAATACTGGATACACGTGGAAACAATTAACATTAGCTGTCTTGACCTTGTAATGTTACATTTCCGTTTGGATTTCTTTTATTATACCAAACCATTTTGACTTGATTCACTAGGGCTAGTTTTAGTGTTAAAATTCCATAGAAAAGTCATGCAAACTGTGGTGATTGTTAAACTTATATTTTGTATCAGTTTTTGCTTAAAATGGAACTGTGCTGCTCCATTGTTTGATAAAAGAAATACATGGATATTTTAATAGACCAACATAAAAGTTCTCGCTAAACATTTGGCTTACATTTGGATTTACAAAATTCATATACCTTCTCTAAAGTTGCATAAAAAAGACAATCAAGTGTAAGCCAATAAAAATGTGACACTTTGTAATTATTAGCATTGTTGAAATGATTTGTGGAATGTCAAGCAGGGGCTTGTTTAAACTGGTTTCCCAGTCTTATAAATAAAACCAGATCTAATGACAAATCTGACTGCATCCACCGAAACCAAGTTGGAGCTGTGTAGCTTTGGCCAGCTCGGTCCAATTTACTTTTCATAACTTAGCCCCGACCTTCAGTGGCATGTCTCATTTTTATTACATTTTGTACACTAGCACATCTGTGTGTCATGGCGAGGTAAAGTGAGTGAGAGTTTGTGGAGGTTTTGATACATCAGCTTTCTGACCTCATAAAGTTTTATCAATACTCTATTTATAAACTTATACTTACCCTATTTCACTATATCAAGCAAAATGAACAACTGTAAAGCAGTTTTAAAACATATATAAATATATATATATATAATATATATACACACCAGGGGAGGGCTGGCAGCCTAAGGCCTGGGGGGCAAGTCTAGTCAAGTGGCCCATTGCACTACCAAAGCAGCTGCGAGCGACATTGAAAGCGGCTGTCGTGCGGCAGTCACTCCACTGGCGCCCAATAGCTGTGCATCTGCTCTTTATCCCACCCCTTTTAAGACGTGGGACGAAGAGCTGAGGAATGGCCATTGGGCCTGACTGCCGCATGATGCAGGGGCGTACCTAGAGTATTTGGCACCTGTGGCAGATCCTGTATGTGGCACCCCCCCACACACACACACATAGTTTCTATGGTTAGGCAAACATTGACAGGGGTACAGCAAAATTGTTATCATTATATACTGAGGCACACATTGACGGTGGTACAGCATAACTGCTATCATTACATACTTACGGATTACGCTGTACCACCGTCAATGTACAACCCCTATAACTATATACTAAGCCAAACAGTGATGTGGTGTAGGCCTAACACTTCAGTGACTGGCTTAGTACATAGTAGGGATGCACCAAAATCAAAATTCTGGACCGAAATGGAAAATTCAGCATTCATTTGCCAAAACAAAAAAAAACCTTTTTTAAAATTACTTCAATTATATATTTTTCTATATATATATATATATATATATAATTAACAGCCCATCATGAATCCTATCATGCCCAGGTTCTAGCATGTACTGGCTGACTTAGCATGATAGGCGTGTGATTGCTGTTTGCAATCATATATATCTATTAATACTGTTATTGAATTTTTCTGTCCAATTTTGGTATGTAATTTACTTTTAATAAAAGTGTTGTTAACACACCACAGTTGGACAAAAAAAATTGATAACAGCAGTCACACTCCTATCATGCCTAGACAGCCCCCCTATGCCATGCTATCCCCCACACTTCCATGCAATCTGAAACCCTCATTCACAAACATTCATCATAAACTACAGCATAATACCCATAACGCTCACACACTTACTAATATTTTCCTACCTTTCTTTTGGCATTTTCACTTTTCCTCCTCTTCATTCTTCCTCTTCATTCTTCCTCTGTGTCCCGTCCTTCCGGTGCAGAGAGCACGGAAGACGGTGGGCGTGGCTTCAGTGTTGTGCGCTGGGATTTGACATCAAGTCCCGACGCACAACCACAGTTACCGCGCGCATCGTTTTTGGAGGTGTGCCGGCACCCCTCAGTGAGCAGCACTCCAGGTGGACTGCCCCCGCCAGGTACGCTCCCGGCACAGCGGCCAGTCCCGGTGGCAGCCGCTTAGTTTTAAACTTTGCGGCTGCCATGAATGTTCGTGCACGCCGGCCCGGATTCAGGAAGGCCTGGGGGGGCAATTGCCCCCCAGCCCAGCCCGCCCCTGATGCACACACACACACACACACAAGCATAGCGATTTTAAAAACTAGCAATGAGCTGTCAATTTCTAAAAAGCAATGGATTATATTGTTGGAGGTGGCTCCAACCTTGCCCACGTTAGCCCTCAGTCCTTGTTTTCAGTATACACAAGATATGTCACAGAACATGTACATGTATTCAAAATAAGGAAGGGTTGCATAGCATAAATAAACTGCATTGCTAGAGAACATGACAATTTTCTTTTAATATTGTTCACTTTTCTGTTTAAGTGTGAGAATGCAAGTAGTGATGCTTTCCATATCAAAACAAAGCTGACAGTTAAATAATTTATCTTCATAAAAATGACATATTGTTTGCAACTGTGAACTGTTTTCCGAGTTCAATATTTATGCCCTTGGCCCAGACTTTTGGTACAAAATGATACACATTAAGAGCCACAGGAGTGTACATTATATTTGATCAAGACTTATATAATGTCTTACACTATTCTATTTTCATGTCTAACCTCATTTCTCTCTTTTTATATTCTTTTTAAATAAATTATAGTCCACATATGGTGTGACGTTAGCAATAGGGCCTCTTGCCAGCCATGACTAATGAGGTGAGAGCTCCAAGTTCTTTCCAGCTAACATTTTTGAAAATCTTTATGGAAATAAAAACATAGTGCTTGTGCTGTACTGACAGATATAACCCTTAAACCCCCCAAAAGAGCAACAAAGGCAAAAGGATATGGCTAGAAGCCAACACTTTCATTTGAGCTTGATCCCCAGTCTCAGAAAGTCAACCTGGAAAGGAAACTTAGACAGTAATGGAGGTGAAACCTACAGCCTCACTGACAACAGAAGGGCAGGGACAGCTGGTGTTTGTAAATTCCCTTCATACAGTGCGTGTGCTATTCCGAGGGATGTTTAGAATAGTCTTCCGGGAGAGAAAGGACAGCAATCTGTTCTTGGGAAGCGTATGAATTTGAGAAGAACCCAAAGCAACCTATTACTCATCGAATGGCCTTCAATATGATTGTTCAATTGTGAGCAACACAGTGTGGGAAAATACCAAGTAGCTCTGCGTACTCTTGTCACTATCATATGAAATGTTTTTATACATCATTTAACCTGTATTTGAATATTAACTAGGAATGGCATCCGTCAGACAAGCTGCTAACAATACACTAAAATATGGTTCTTGGGGAAAAATAACACTTACAGCAGTTACATGCCCTAGTCACAGAACAAGTCATATTACAGCTGTGGGATTGGCAGGGAATGGATATGATTAGCTTTTTGGTTTTTAATTTTATCATTTTTTTTTCATATTTTACAAGTTTCAATACAGAGAAATGTTACAGTGTGGGAATTCTGTATTTTTTCACTCCTGCTCTACAGTGGTTCATTTGTTAGACTGAGGTTAACACATTGAGTAGTTGCTTAATACTTAAGCTGCAACAAATGCCTCTTTGCTTCCCCTTTTTTATTTGTTTATAACAATCATTGACGTTTATAGAAAATGTTACCTGTATAACCTGTAACATAGAAGAATTAATTATGTAAACAGAACTACAGTGATAATGTTTCAATTTTTCTTTCCTCTGTAGAATCCAACACAAGTCGGTACAGCACTTCAAGTCTTCTACAACTTGGGAGCATTGAAAGATATTATCACAAGTGTTGTGGATGGATATT
>VKOC01002909.1:0-68092 GCA_009364415.1 Spea multiplicata | reverse complement strand
ATGAATTTGAACGTGCGCAGGTCTAGTTATTAAAGACGTTGGTGGAGCATTGTGATGTTATAAAAGCAAAAGGCCCAGATATGCTCTTTCATGGTCAGACGTCCTATTATTATTTATTGATTTATAAAGCACCATTACTTTCTCATGCGCTGTACAGTGGACAAACACGACAGAAGAAGTAGGGCATTATATAACTAATTGGAATTACAGGAATAAAAGTAAGGAGGGCCTGGTTGAGAAAAGGTTGAGTTAAGGTTGAGTTAAGACTCGGACTCTCGGAGATCTCTCTTCACCGTCGAGTTGGCCTGAGCATTTGTGTTGGGGCCCTTGAGTTCCAACTCAACTCGAGACAAATCTCTGCTTATAGTATTGTTGATTTTGTGAATAGACCCCCTCGTTATATATTCCTCCAAGGCTTGACCTTTCCATAAAGTTTCTACCCTGTTGCACAACATGGCCAAGTAGAAATACCAATGCCGTGAACGGAGTGCGTCCTTCTCCCCCACCAGATCAGAAACACCACAATGGCATTTTTTTTTCTTTGTAATCCATGGAAATTGTGTTAAAAATATCTGCTGAATACACAGCAATTTATTTCATTCTCTTCCGCTATGATGTGCTACGTATCTACGGCTCGCATATTTTAATTTTGTTCGTCTTCTGCGGCAATTGAATGGAACTTAGATGAATTTTACTTTGCTTGAATATTTTGCATAATGATTAGCAGAGCGTTCTTACAGCAGGTACGGAGCGGCGGAGCCTTATTAGCATTCAATCGAGTAACGTTTTGCCTTTTTTTCGGAGCCAAATACAAAGATTTATGTACCTTGATTAACACCGACGGTTTCCGCACATTTTTCAAAAACTGCCCATCAATTTTAACGCAAACAAAAGCCGAAATCCAGCACAGATTGCTGCCATAGTCAAAAATGCTAATTCATTTACTTCTGACTCTGCCCCCATAGTGGAATCGCGTTCTAGAATGGCATTAGTCGATCCTTGCTGATGTTATGAAGTTAAATAATAAAAAGAAAATTCTCTACATTTTCCGACGTTGTCAGATGGACTCTCTTGCTCAGACTGCTTTAACGCATCAATGAATAAAAATGAGACGTGGGCTGCAAAGTTGAATTTAAAATAGTGAATTAGAAATTACCCGAACTTTGAAATAACGTCCGTTTCTTTGGTAATTTGAACGGGAGAAATAAAAATGCACACATCGAAGAAGCCCTCATTTTTATGAAAAAAATATTTGCCATGTTATTGGAACGATCCGTTTTGTGGTATCAATATCTGCGTTTATAGCATTAAAATATGAAATATGTATTTTTTTTTTTACACAATTCATTCTCTCTTTTAATTAAAAAAAGCTAATTCCAAACGTGTTTCATCTGTTTTCTCTCTCTCTCTACTAAATTTAAATAATAAAATAGAATATAGGCAAGGACAGGGCCAGCCTTTGAGGTGTGCATCAGGGCGTCACACTTCAGGAGGGCCGCCGGAGGCTGGGCCTCAGGGGCCGCCTAAATTAAAACATCAAATTTTTTTGTTTGTTTTTTTTTACTTTTTTTTAACTTTATTTTAACATGGAGATGTTAAAATAAAGTTAAAACAAACAAACAAACCCCCCAATGTTTTCATTTATGTCCCGGGCAGGGGCGCCGAGCGGTCGCTTGTGAAGTTTTCAGCAACCGCTCGGCGGCCCCTCACTCTCCGTGACTCCATCGCGGTACCGCGTGTCATGCTGGGGGGTGTCAGTGAGAAGAGGGGGGGTCAATGCGAAGGGGCAGAGGTGGTAGATAGTGATACAGGGGGATAGATAGTGAGGGGAGTTTTGTTATAAGTTTTTATTCCTTTCTTTTTTTGGGATGGGGGGTCGCCAGAGGAGTAGTCCCGCACAGGGCACCAGAACATCTAAGGCCGGCTCTGGGCAAGGATATCCTTAAAACATGGATAAATACTATGTTATATAATATGATACAAAATATTATATAGACCTTTCATACTACTCCAACCATGTTGCCATTAAAATGATTTTATTTAAAAATAATCACCTTCTTGCAGACCAGTTAAAGGAAGAAACCAACCCACGGAAGAGGCATAATAAGGACCTCACCAACCCCCTATAATAGATTTTCCCTGGGTTCTTTATTATGGGTATAATAGGTTTTCCATTTTTAAAAAAAAAAAAAAAATTGTACGTGAAAGAATAGAATATATTTGATCGATAAATCCCAAAGAATACAGAAGACATTTGTATCGTACCATCTCGATTTTCTTTTTTTTTAACTTAGAAGATTTAATAGAAGTTTCAACTCAACTATTAAGGCACGAGTAAAGATGGCGTTTGATTAATATAAATTGCTCTTGGTATGAGCTAAAACAATGGTGGAATATCAAGCGATGTTATAAATGGCGCTGTTTCGGGTAACTCAACATTGACTTGTAAAAAACAAAATTAATAAGTTATAAAAATTGAGCCATGAAGGTGTTGTTGACAGATCAGTAGATGGCTTTCGCCGAGCGCGGTACATACTCATTTTACTCAAAGGGATTCGTATGGCGCAACAGTATTTTTCACCTCTAATCACTGATACTTGGTGTCAGTATCTTTTTTTCTTCCCTCTTTTGAATGGCACAGTGTGATATGTCTAATGACAGCTAGAACAAATTTCAGTAATGAGGTCACCTTGGTCCCCGTATTACGCCTTTGACTGCTGTTTTCCGTAGAAATTATTTGTGAAAGCAGACCCCGTGCCTCGAATAACTTCCTCGGTTTTGCTAGGAAACATTAAAAACGCGTTAGAACTTGCAACAACCCTCTCTTTCCGGGGGCAGCCTTTAATTCGGTCTTGCAAATGGCTTCCTAAATTAAAAAAGTAACATATGGATAAAGTTTTTTTTATTGATTTAGAAAAATAACTTTATATATGAATTCTTTTCAATGTCTTATCTGTCGAAGTTCTCTCCAGTGCAGAAATAGGATGCTATTTGGTAAATGTATTGCGATACCTAAAAATTGATTCTCACATTATATACTATGTTTCCAATAAAGTTAAATATAATGGGGTAAAGCTTACCATAAAAAAAGTAATCTAAAATGCAGAATATGGATTACAGTTTGTGTCTGAATGCATGACTTCCATAAACTATAAGAAACGTATATCAGCTCATGGTTCTTACAGTTAATTCAGCTGGCTTTTAAAATTCATTATTATTGATTATTCAAGTATCCTTGTATTTTAATAAAATATATGTAATCTAATTACCCCAAGTGTTTGACAAGGTCTCTGCGTACGGCTAATAATACCATGGTTCAATAAATAACGAACATTTTGACCAATTGATCGTAAAACAATCTCAGGGTCAACAGCCATGAGCTTTTTGGCTATATGCAGATCTATTTGGACTGGACGTGCATGATTTGTATCTTTTATTAACACATCTAATCCATGAATCTAAATAAACATTTTTGTGCGTATTTCATAACCAGGTTCTTTATTGCTCCTTGCTAATGAAAGATCAGTATTATGCATTTTATTCTACTGCCTCTTAGTCTAGCTCTCTCTAGTGATAGGAAAATTAGTAGTCCAAAAGGAGATGAAGGTGATACCTTTTATTAGGCCAACATAGAAGATGATGTTGAGTCGCATAAGCTTTTGAGTTAAACGCAGGGCAAAATGATGGCACTTTCAGTGATGTCCTCTCCCCCGATTTTGGAGGAAGTTCCAGCCGGGTAATGTCCACAGAAGATGAAGGCAAACCAAAGATAGAAGAGTGGAGAAAAAAGAAGGGAGAAGATAAAAGATAGAAGATGCCGAAGTGGTCAGCAGAGAAGATAGGAGAACATTTGGAGAGTGTGAGAGAGAGTGAACGAGAATGAGTGTGAGAGAGTCAGCAAATTTGCAATTTGTATGAATCCGAATGCACAAGTCTTATAACCTTTTCTCCAAATAAGGAAGGACCCCGTGACCTTAGAAGGTACCGCTTGACGGAGACGCAGCAGGTGGAAGATAAAAGCGTCCCTTCATATATAGTAAAGACCTCCATACCGTCAAGTGAGAAAGAAAATTGTAACTTGGCTCAAGGATTGAGACGGTTCTTTCTCTGATGCCGCCTTTTTGAGTGGTCTCAATTCTTTTATCCTCTTTTACTCAGCAATATAAAACTTAAAACATTCATAAACATTTGAACTTAAAAAAAAAATTGTGAAACAAGAGGAATTCGGAGTCGAAGAAACTTTGTGAAATCGCTATCTTTCCAAAAGGAGAAATGCCTAGTTTTATGTGAGGCCACATGCAGATAGAATAATGAGCAGATTAAATAGTTTTGCTGCTGATCTCCAGCTCGGTCCACCAAGCACATCCAACAGTAAAAGCTTCCAAGGCCTTTTTCATTTGAAGTGGTATTTTAAGTGTTCTAATGTGACTAATGCGCTCCATTCTTTTCAATAAATAAAAATGAAGGTTCTCTTGGATGGATATACCTTGTTCCTACAAGGTATATACAGATTTTATTAGTTTTTAATTAAAAAGTGCTGTTGTTACAATGCGAGATATCAGATGCAGGCCACTCTTCTCCTTCTGTACCAGTATAGCTTAATATCTGTTCATGTTATTGTTAATCTTGCCGTGTAATGTTACTGGTAATTTCGTATTCTCCCATGGTATAATAGCTGTACAGAATCTGTCGTCTCTCTATTAATTAAATGTAATATAATGTCGCAGTGAAACCGTTGAGTGTATCGCCTAAGATATGATTTCTTGAAGATGAAGTGGTTGATACAGAAATGAGCAAGTACCCCAAAGATCTCAGGCATGGTTACAAACGAGATCTCTGATCTTCCCAAACGGCCCATGGATAAGTGGTGCACTGGGGATTGCTCAATACGGCAATAAGGCACCCACTTGTGTAATAGAGGGCATCACAAAACCCTTGGAACTGCTGCCATAGCCCCATGCCTAGCTGGCCTAGGTGAGAAGACACCACTAATAATGCAATGTAATTACAGCAGCAATTACACTCATTAGTCTTTTATGAAAGAACCACCATTGTGTGGAAATTCCACGATGTCTCTATTCTCAAGGGACCCATATTTTAACTTTATTAAAGAAATTGTTTATATTTTACATGGTCCATAAATCCTTTTAGAGGAGAAGAAAGACTCTGCATGGACTGCTTTTGTTATATGTACATTACATTGGTAGTTAATATCTTATTGCTAAAATAGCTCCATAACTAACGTTTTAATGCATTTTCTGATTATATTTTTTCTGCTGGAGGGGAAAAAAAACATCATCTCTGGGGTACTGCAGATTTTTATGTTGCCCTTCAAGTACACACACACGGAAATGTAATTATTGTTATGAATGCATGCATCTCCATTCTGATAGATATGTCTGGACATGAATACGGGTTTGCAAATCACAAAATGCCATTTACTGTTGGTGTCGGTTTTCACAATCCATTCCCCCCCCCCTCGATATATGACATCTGTGTAACGCATGAGATGAGCATATAGGTCTGCTCCAGGGCAAGACTGATTTGCTGACATGAAAACCATTAAAATTCACTAACAGAGGATTAATTCAACTCTTAGAATAACCAAGATTATAAGATTGAGTAATCGCTATTTTGTCATAAGTGCCAGCATTTTATAAAAACGTCAAACTGATGCATCTCTAAATGTGCAGGTCAAACAATTTCCACGAGAAAGCAAAAACAGCCTTTTTGTTTGGTAAAACATGTTTTTTTTAAAAAATTAAAAAAATATTACATTTAAATGTGAGTCAAAATATGTAACTTCCATTTCCGTGTAGCCAAGTTTCACATTTTTGGAATACTTTAATGGTCATGGTTGAAGACCCTTTTTTTTTAAGCATATGTATGATTTAGTATAATTTTTCATCATGTTTATTTGCGCTTTTAGCAAGATCACAACACCCCTCGTCTCCGTTTGAGATCACAGAATAATGCACTCCTGGCAGATCATCTCCGAGGCGCTGTCCTAATGGTACCCGTTAATGTCTATGACATTGAGGAGTCCTACAATTCCTGCTTTATATTAAAGATTGTGTTCCAGTGAATGGACCTAGATTTACAATATCTCCTGCGGCGTCCTACAAATGGGTCATCGCGAAGTACAGGTGTAAGACTCACCGGCTTTTCCATGCATTTGATTACCGCTCATTCATCTGCCCAACATGCATGAATAGGATATATTAAATGGCAGACCAACAATACTTTCCATGTTATGTGGACCATCTGGTAAATTCCTATGCACCCCATGGGTATTTGTTACTTTTCAGGCCCTCAGTACCACCAGGCATGCGATGCGGTTAGACGCATTATTAGAATACGTCTATAACACAGAAGCACCCAGTAACGTTATGGACACAGAGCAGAAGTGTTACCAGAAAAGCTTATTATGAACAAAAATATCACAGTTAATGCAGTTGAAACATTTTTACACAATGCGGTTTTATAGGCAGAGGCTTCTCAAGTCATACTTCATCTACAGCTGGCGAGCGGCAGCTTGTCCCTTATTCAGAGACCCTTTGGGAGCAGCAGCCAGCACAATGTGTTACTTATGTCACGTGCTTTGGTAAAAACCTAATCTTTATGTATTTACGGAGGAAACACTTATATAAATTATATAAAACATAATCCCACCCTCTGCAATATCACTTTTACGATACGAGTGAATGGCGCCAGTCTCTTGGTATTATATTGAGCTTTATTTATCTCCAAGTTAGCCTATGATCAGAGCTTTGCCACCTATATGAATATTTGTGCCACCTGTATAATTCTTCTGAAACAAGACTCCTGGTTAAAGCTGGGCTTAATCAAAAAATGCCTAATTCTATTCCCATTTCACGATCCATTTTTTTTTTTTTTTTTTTTTATTTTGATTTGTTTTACAGCTTGTTCTGTGATTCATCCTAAGCGCCGTCTCAAACTTTTTAGTTTTTTTTTTTTTTTTTTTTTTTTTAAAGATAACTGAGGTTTAAAGGGTGTCATCCCATTGTGAAGTTTCCCAGTTTCTCTGAAGATAAAAGTTATAAAATACTTTCAGGTCATAAAATCTGTTGTTTACCAACTATTCTTTAACTTCCTTTTTTTTCCTCTTTCTTTTTTCTACATTTTACGTCTTTTCCCATTGTGAATTTACCATCTGGCCACAAAGCTTTTTTCCCCATTTTACTACCAGCTCCTTACATCGCGTTCTCATATTTCTTTCACATCTTTTTGACTTTAATTTTACCCCTGTGCTTGTGATTTTCCATAACATTGCTTTTTCCCTAGCATAACCTTTGGTCTCTATTTTGTTCCTTTTTCTTTTCTTTTTTGTTTTTATCCTCTGGCTGCTTTCCACGGTTTCATCTGTGATCTCTAGAACTCTTAAAATCCCGGAATACTATCAAAATGACTCAATTTCTTGCAACTTATTTAATTTTTTTTTTTTTTTAACTCTTTGGGTACTGCATGGTCCTACTAACATCCTTGTTGCGATCAAAGGGTTAATTAGCCAACAGGTAACTTTTGATACATCTAAACTGAACCAAGACCAATAAAACAGAATGAAAGCTGATCTGCAGCAACAATGTTAATAATAAATTATCCAAGCCATTAAAAGTAGTAACCATGGTAGGATTTATTAATTATTTGACACTAATTTTTTGTTAGATTAGTTTGTAGATGGCGACGGGAGAAATCGAGCTATCATTTTACAGAAGTGTTCTGTGTATTTTGGTTGTCCTAGTTTCAGCCAGCCCTCTTAAA
The DNA here is from genome assembly GCA_009364415.1 of Spea multiplicata. Taxonomy (NCBI): domain Eukaryota; kingdom Metazoa; phylum Chordata; class Amphibia; order Anura; family Pelobatidae; genus Spea; species Spea multiplicata. Next base: position 60,310 of record VKOC01002909.1, on the reverse strand, counting down.
ATGTCCTTCATGCATTTTGGAGGGCCAACACGGCAAATGTATCTAGCGTTGGTCAAACATAATGCATAGATAATTAGTTTGATTTCTTGAATATCATCTCGGCTAGTAAATTATAGTAACGATATAAGGCTGAGAAAAAAAGGAATGGATTGGAGCTGTTATAGGCAGGGGTGGGGGAGTCCGGATAGTAGGAATTGCAATAATCAAGGTGGTATATCACAAGGGAATGGATTAGTATGAATTAGGATTATAATGAGTGTGACAGCATTTAGTAACTGAGTAGCAGAGGTAAAGGAGAGCGTCAAGTGTGACACTAAGAAACTCCAGAAACTTGGAGATGCGAGGAATAGTGTCTCGAGGAATAACCAGAAGAGAGATGGTGAGAAGAGTTAGAAGAGAAGATGAGTGGCCATCAGATGAAAGGTAAATTAGCATGTCGTCAGCATAGAGGTGCTACCGAAATCAAAAGAAAGAGAGCGGTGGTCCGAGAGAAGAAATAGAGTAGAGTTAATCCCCCAGAACTGAGTCTTGGGACACACCAGCAGAGGGTGGTAGGGGAGAAAAGATAGCGTCAGAGGAGGAGATGTTAAAAATGAGGTCAGAGATATGATTTAAACCAGGAGCCATGTTGGGGATGCTATGAGAACGACAGGTTTGCAGACAAAGGGGATAGTCAATGGTTTAAAAAACTCCATACAGGTTCAATAGGACAAGGGCTGTCTCGGTATAGTGTCATGGACAACTGTATTAGAGAAGAGATTAAGATTCCACCGAGCCTTTGGCAGGGTAGACAATTCTTTTAGGATCCAAACCCCTCCTAATCCACTTTCCTCCCCTGATGTTCCTCTGTGTATGAGTGAATCACAGGGTTCCACAGCCCTAAAATGTGTGTGTTAATAATTTAAATAAATAAAATATATATGGTGATTATTCTAAATGCGTTACTCAGTTACATACATTTTGGCCACCAATAGGTCAGGCATTTTGAGAAGATCATTGTAAAGCCATGTCCCTAGCTACACCTAGCACAGACGGTATTAATATCTGTTATATCTATGACGATGCCCCCAACTTTGCCAGAATCCAACTTCATTGTCTCGCGGTTAGTTCTTGTACGAGTTCATAAATATGTGACAGCTCTATCCTCCCTACACAGTCTTCATTTTTTATGATTGAACATAAGATATACACACTTTAGGGTTCCGCAGCTTATTGTACCGAAAGAACGCTTGAGAAAGTAGGATTTAGTATCTGAACGGAAAATTTTGATGGAATCAGCATTTTCTCTATCCTTTCACTGAAGACTTTATACATTATTTTGGTCTGACAGGTCCCCTTGGAAATAAATCCTTTATATGCATTAGATTTTGAGAACACCTTTATCTTCCTTCCCTCCTGGAATTTATTTCATCTTACCTGAATACTTGGATCTTTTTTTTTTCCTCCCCCCCCCTGAAATTTCACACAATGGCAGTCTACAAAAATATCCCAAGGCAGAACAATGAACTTTGACCACCTAGGGCAGTACAGATCTCATTTGAACTTTCCTAATTATCTCTTTGCGGCTTATTTAGATTTTTCACAATATTATAGAAATGATTTTAATGGAGTGATTGATGAAATTTCTCGTATAGAAGCCAATCAATGTGGTTGTTTTCAGCATTATTTATATGAGAGTGTTACACGATTATTTAGTCTTATGATTAGTAACTTATTCACCCTTTAGCTAAAGAACCTGGTCCTTTATAAATAGCACAAAATAAAAAAAAATCTAAAGTAAATACCTCTTTTTTGGTCAAAGCACACAACCAAATACAGTGATATACATATAGAATAGTATGTAAAAGTGTACGTTAATAAAATTGAAATAAATGTGAAAGATTCATATATTAATTCTAATCGGAGCAGGAATAAAGCAGATGACGTCTCCAGTGTCTCTTGCTTACGGTCCACAAATAACTAAATTGTCGGGACGGACCAGAAAAAAAAATCAATCTTAAATCCAGGCTGTCGGTTTTTCCAGCAATTCCCAAAATGAGTTGTTGTGCACACAAGGAATAGGTGGCCATAGGTATGACCTGGAGTCTCCAGGTAAAGCGCTGCTTCTCTAAGTAGGTATCTCGTGGCATGGAAGTGACATTTGTTCCCGCCCCGTTTCCACCCACTACCCCCGGGGCGCCACCAAATAGCCCTGCCCCTTTTCGAAGCCATGGGAGGGCCACGGGAGAGCTCCCGGAGAGCAGCCAGTGATGTCACACATTTTGTGGATGGGCGCACTTCCTCCTACTCGGTTTCTGCTGGAAGTCTCTTCCCTTTTTCATGCATTTACTGCCTCTGACCCTCTAGATTTGGACTCCTAGCGTTTGTCCCCCGCTTTGTAATATATGTACCGTATTTAACCCCTTCATGTGCTTAACTGTTTTTATCATGCCTCTCGTTATTTCTCCAAGCTATATTTGTTAAGACACTTTCATAGATTTTTTTTAGCTCTTTAAAATCCCAGCCTGCCTTTAATTATGGGTATATTGGAAGTTTCTTCTCTAACGTCCTAAAGTTTTTGTGCTCTGTCAGGACCCCGAAGCATTTTACACACCGCGGTTACTGTTTAGCCGCTGACAGGCGCTTTGAATCACTACCTCAGTTCAATAGGTTTTCCCACATTAGGATCCCGCTGTGTCCGGCTATTGTACGGCTCCTACTTTTTATATTGCTGTTTTTTTCATATGTGACAGTGCTTTCGCAAACAAAAATGATTACATCTCATCAAGTTAGGGCTGCACATACATAACTTAAAAATGCCCTCTGAGTACTTTTGTATTCATAGTTCTGCCTGTTTGGAAGAAACACATTGTACAGTGGCCCATATCTTCTCTTTCTTAACCCCTTAAGGACAATGGGCGGTCCCTAAACCCATTAAGGGGTTAAAGAGAACGTACCCAGAATGGATTTGTTGTAGTTTGTTTGTTAATTAGTAAAGTAAAATGGCGTCGTATCGCCTTCTCCCCCTCAACCTCTATATTGTAAGCTCACGGCAGCAGGACCCTCTTCTTCTTTAGTAGCAGTCTGTCATTCATGTATTTATATTATTGTTACTTTTTCTCTCGTTGTAACAGGGCTGCAGATGCTGCTACTTTTGTACTAATAATAATAATGTTATTAAAAATAGATAGGGTTCTTATAGTGAACCTTAGAAGCTAACCTATAGCTTGTGATTGTTTTGGGGATACTTTGAAAGTAAATGGGTCAGTGGCAAAATGTGGCAGAACTAGAATATCCACTGTAAGGCAACCCGTAAACATCTATGCATACATTGGAACTTTCTAAATAAGCTGCGACTATTGAAATATCGATCGTCTAATAGCTCACCAGGAAGATTCTAACCCCAAATGGCTCTAATAACTGTCTCTCATAGGAACCTCGAATTGTCATTATTTAAATACCACACTTGAAATGTCAGCCATCAGCTGGCAGGTGGTTAATGTCCTCGAGTTGGCCTGGCGGTGAATATTTGTTCAATAAAGCTGTGACCGAGCCCTTGCCTATACTTTTTTGTCTGGTGTCTTATTTCGGTAGAGTAACGTTTTTCTACTGATATCTGTACGAATGCTATAATGCAGGGGTGTCCAACCTGCGGCCCTCTAGCTGCTGCAGGACTACATCTCCCATACTCCTCTGCCAGCCATTGAGCTGAGAGAGCATTATGGGAGATGTAGTCCTGCAGCAGCTGGAGGGGTGCAGGTTGGACACCCCTGCTTTAATGCCTAAGCAGTGAAATATACCATATACATCATCCCTTGTAAATGTTCTGCAGCTATCCCTATTGCTACATTGTCACCGTAGGAGTAAGAAGGTATCAAGAACTTATCCCTTTAATAGTAGATAGTGCTTGTAATTATGACACATAAAAATCTTTACATACCATTCAAGAATCTACTTCGGTGTCGCTAAGACTTTCTAACTGATGGTTTACCGAAGGACTTTGTTGTCTACTCTGTTACTGTATAGCGGAACATAATGAAACTCTACGTTCTTCATTCAGTTTCAATAATAGGTTTCAAGGTCTTGTTGTTGACAAAGACACTTTTCTCCTCTTAAAAGGTTTCCTAAAATATAACATAAATCTCATGCCCGGAGAGACCGTGTGTGGCGTTGGCCCGCTTTATTTTTACTCACATGTACATTCAAGCTGTGTGACGTAGATCAGAAAACAGCAGGTTACACAAAGGAGCAAGCAATTTTTATTTCCATCACATGCTTATCCAGCACCTCATGCGATACGCTTACCAGAATATATTTATACACTTTCTTTTCAATTATTATTTTTCTACACTGTATATACTATTTATTTTAGGTGTACCGGATCTTCATTTTTTTTTTTTTTTTTTAGATAAGACTTTATAGAGGGGATGCATTGATCACCCCACTAGGATTTTTTATTATTTTGGTTTTGGGAGGTTTAAAGGATTTCAGGTCCATGGTTATCGAAGGTTCTGGAGAAACGTGGAATCAGGTTTATAAAATTGACAGTTAAAGAAGTTAGCCTCGACAAGGATTTAGCCGATGTAGTTGTCTTTAGTTGAAGAAGCTGAATTGTGAGCCGGGATTAATGTGGTCGATCTGCTTTGACGCTGGATTACCAACTTCGGAGAGAGATGCCAAGGATACATTTTCTCCAGTTTTGCAGGAACGTAGCCCACCTTTATCTAGTTGTCAACAGGAACTGCAAGATAACCTTGTGTTCCTCAACGTTTTGGGCTCAATTAGCTACACAATGTTATCATTGATAGTCTGGACTATACAGAAGTATCTCATCGGGCAGTAGGGATTCAGTGAGAAAGTTATAAATCCAAAAATAACCAATGCACAACATAAACTAAAAAATACTTTTTTATTATTATGTTTAACATCAGGGATGGAAATCTGTAGCTAATTGCGCTCAAAATGCTGAGGAACACAGGGCTAATGCCACTAAATCTACCCCAGTTATGGTGGTCCTTTTTTTCTGGTCAAAAAGCAAAAACTATAATACCTGGAACATACAGGTATTTATTAAATCCCATAATTTTAGGGTATTTTTTAGGGTAATTCCTTCTAGGAGTCCAGTTCTACTGTTAGTAGAAAAAAAATTATTCTGAATACATCTTTTAAAAAGTGGTATAAAACTATACTAATATGCATTCAAATGAGCAGGTAGGTTAATGACTGTTATTGTAGACACATTTAGTAAAAAAAACAACCTTTAGGGAAAAAAATATAACTGACAAATATCTGGATTTATGGAAACCATACCCACCTATCACTTATGTGAGATATCACTTCTACAAACTAGCAGTGAAACATTTCTGTAAAATGTAGTATTCTAAATGCACAGAAACTTTTTTTGACAGCAGCAAAAATAATATGTAAAAGTATGGGCAGCACCAAATCCTCTTCCATGCACACTCGGCACAGCTGATTAAGGTCACCTCCGTTCCTTTGTAGAGCCATGCATAAAACATAACTTGTCACTCGGAATCCGGCTTAAATTCCTGCTAGGTATTGAAATACAATTCTAAATTTCTACACGTCAAAAATGCCAAGGTTAAAAATAAACAGCCATGCCAGACTCTTCCCCATTTTGACGAGTGCTTAAAACATTTTCTCTGATTTTGTTTTTCATTTAAGAGGAATAATTTTCTCTATTGTAAATGATTTTCGTGTGTACCACTTTAATAATCGGATTTAAAGGAAACACATTCAAGAAACACTTTAAAACTTAATTTTCTGTTTCCCAGTGTCAGTATAAATAGTTAATTTAAACACAAAATTGATTGTGGGGAAAAAAGTTTTGTGAACAATACACTCCCTGGATCATATGCAGCCACTTTTATGCATATGATATCAGAAAGGTCCCTTTAACTTTTTGTGTTGTTCCCCTCTTGGAAACACACATGGCAGATTTCTCAATATTTAAATAAATAAATAAATAAAATAATAAAAATAAAATTAAAGAATATATATATATATATATATATATACACACACGTAAATATATGTATATATATATATGTATATGTATACATATATGAAAGTGTTTTATATGTGTATATATATATATATATATATATATGCTTTTACATTTATAAGGCTATTAAATATAATATTTATATTATTATATATTTCATAGATATGACTGTTCCCTTAATTCAAATTTGAGAAATGCTTTATAAAAATATCTATATACATTATATAGACAACTTTGGGACAGAAATTGAATGCATGGACATATTGTATAGATTGTGGTTTTTATCCACATGGCTTAAACTAATTGGCACACGAAGTAACTATAAAGTGATCGTTTTTCATGTTATTAGTATATAAAGAATGCCATTCCATGGAATGTGAGACGGGGGTTTTAATAATGACACCAGTAGATACATACAACGTCATTTGAACATTTATAGTAAAATGTCAGGTTATTTTTGACAATATATATATATCTTAGATTTAGGCTAAGCTGATGTTCCAAGGATGAATTAAAATTGGGACCAGAAGTCTCAATTGTTGGACTGTCGCTTTAAAATCAGTATCATCGGGTCATGCCAATTGCATCTTCCATAACCCCAAGATACCCAGTAAAGTTGGATTATAATTTACAAACATTCATCGAGTAGTAATTCGGATTTTTTTCCCCGATATTGCCCAGTTTTGCAAAGCATTTAAATCGCTATTACATATAAAATACATAGCTTAGCAGCAGCAGCCAGCCTAGGCTCAGCCAAATGTCTCCAAACCAACCTCGAAGAAATAGGAGTGAATACTAAAAGCTTAAGATTGGAAATTGAAATTGTATGGTTCATAGCATTTCACACTGCAAGAACTTAAAGGTCTCTGTGTCTGTTTTTTTAATTTTCTTCTGCCTATTATCACTTGCCCTTCTGTTAACTTAAAGACTTTTCAGCCTTACAAAAAAATCAAATATTCAGACAAGTAAGGATAGCATGCATAATATTTGATTTCTATCTTATGTTATATTAAAAACTGGAAAGGGATTGAAGCGAGTGCTGCCTTACCATTACATCCGTCCCAGAGGAAAGCTACACTCATGCTGCGTGAAATAAAAAAGACATGTTTTATTTATTTTAATGTTTTTTTTTTACTTTGTTGTTTAATGGGCTTAGGATATGTGTATTTTGGCAGCATAGCGGCTCTTGGTGTCTTGTATACGTAGAGGACAAATTTTATATCTGTTTCCTCTTGTTTAAACCAGGTTTTTTTTCGCTAGAGTATAAAAAATGCAGTGCTGAGGCTTTTTACTGTTAGCGATCGGCATAGTTTTTTCACCAAAGAAATGCAAAAACATGGATTCTGATGGAATTTCTGGTAATCTAAATTTTGCAGGGTCTTATTTTTTTTATCAATTAAAAAAAACAAAAAAAAAACACAAAGCCATTTGAAAAGATTAAAACCCCTAAAAGGATCTTCATTTTGAATTCTTTCATGTCTTCCCACCTTAAAAGAAAGGGATACAGACGAGGTTATGTACGATGACGTTTGATGTCCAGTGTTCACAACATCCAAACTTAACCCCTTAAGGACAATGGGCGGTCCCTAAACCTATTGAAAACAATGCATTTTGAGCCCGTACATGTACAGGCTTTGTCATTAAGGGGTTAAAGAAAATTAGAGCAAGTGCAGCACAGATGCAAAAGTTCCCGTTAGCCTTTCATTGTTCACTTTATACTTTATTACCTTTTTTGTAATAAAGTCTACCCCTCTATAGTAAAATGCATGTTAAAGTGCGATGAACCCTAACTTTCTGTGAGTACTTTAATATCTACGGTATTATTTAAAAAAAAAAAAAGAGTTAAAAAGCCCTTGGCTAGCACAGGAGAGGCTGCCCTGCTGCAGCTGCCTCCTCCTCATCGGTCCAACATTTCTTGCTACTGAGTGGCTGTTTGAATCCTAAGCATTACTATCCCCTTAAAAGAGTACGCAGCCTGCCGCCTTGAGTTCCAAGACTCAATTGGTTAAATAAACTTTGTAGGTAATATATAGGTAGCTTCTGGAACCCTAAACATAGTGAAGGTAACTATTATACAAACACGCATCCCATTAAACCCCTTCAAGACCGGGACGTACCTGGTACTTCCTGGTCAAAGGTCACCGCCAGACCGGGCCGTACCAGGTACGTCATGGATGATGCGCGATCCAGCGTCGCTATGAACGCTGGGATCGCGAGGGGCGGCTGCCACTCCCCCCTCAATTCCTTTGAAGCGAATCACAAGCACAGAATTAAAATATTTTTTAAAAAACTGCGGTCTTCAACGGTACACAAACGCAGTACACAAACGCCGGTCCTGAAGGGGTTAAAGAACAGAACATGTTGTACTGGAAAGAAACCCAATAATATATACATATATTTTTATAATTTTTTAAAAAAATATATTTTCTATAACATACTTACACTGATATCATGAACGCCCCAAAAAACATAGCAAGTATATCCGCAGCTTTTACAGCTTCTGTTTAGGTTTTATCTGTGTTTTTTTTGTGTTTCACATCTGTAATGTTTTTAAGCCCCCCGAGATAGAAGGCAGACTATCGCCGCGGTACAAGGATTCCATTAGCGACTGTAGCAGGGAAAGGTCAGATCATTCCCAATAGTCTTGCCATGGCTCGTGTGGCTTGGGGAGTATTTTCAAACATCTGATTAAAAGAACAGTAACATTAAACAATAAAATATATTTTTGTGTTGCTATGAGTTTTGTTGTTGGCGAGCACCAATGAAAACCGCTAGTTAAATGTCAAAATCCATTCTAAAACAGCTTTACTCCCTTATTACATTTTCTTTTCCTCCTGAGTACGGTTTGTATTATTAATTTTAAAAATATACTTATTTACATGTGAATAAATTCCAGATGAGTTGGGGGCTCGATGCTATGGCATTGAATTGAGACGTCATTCGAATTCCTTCTTAAAATCGCATCATGGGGCTTTATCTTAAAGAAAAACTGATTTATGCAAAAAAAAAAAAAAAAAAAACATGTAGAAGCAAATTGAAGAGAATTATTATTAATTTAAGAATTAATAATAATAATAAAAAAAATGTTTGGAGAAATAATGTTTATTGGTTAAGAGTATATCGGCAAAAAATGGGTAGATTATTATAGTACAAAGTCGCCAGGAAGGAATGTAAGTGACATTTAAGATTCAACAGACCCTGTCCTTCTCATCTTAATTACAGGGAAGCAACAGCGAGCGCCAAACCATAGGACCCAGGTTGTAAATATCAGGTGTTAATGTTTAATAAACAGAGACTTCAAAAGCACATAAAATAGAATATATATCTTTCAATTTACAGAATCCCGTCTCTGTTCTTCTCTTTGTAGATCCAGCTCCATACAATAAACGCGATATTTTCAATTCACGACTTTTACCGAGATATCCAAAGCAAAGCTTGACTTTTGTGATCAAAAGAATTCTTTAAAATGAAAGCCAGTTCAAAGCTCATCAAGGACAAATATTAAACACGCAACGCCTAAAAAGTGAAACCTTGTCAACTGAATGATGTATGTGAACGAAGCCTGGCCAGCGTCCTAAAAAAAAGCATAGAGTTGTGTCAATTTCATACCGAAACTCAACTTTATTCTGCTTTCACGTAGAATTTAAAAATGTCAACTTGTCTTATCTTTACAATTACCCGTTTAAAAAAATGTAAACATATAATTTTCCTTTGAGGCTTTTGGAGTGCTAAGGCTTCTGTTTCATCCGCTGTCAAACGCACGATTATGTCTCATGTTGTGAAGCAAATTTCTAAGTCGGGACGACCTTTGGTGGTGCCCAAGATCCAGGGTCATATAGTCTGTCGCCAACTTGGTCCAAGAGTACCACCAAATAACCAAAGGCATGGGAAATGTCAGACTGATTGAAAAGGTCAAGGGACAAACAACAAATGGCAAAATCAATCCAGAGAAATGGGGGTTATAAACAGCACAATAAAAATACAGACGTACAGAAGGCTGGAGTTAATCACGGGAACCAAACTGGTATCAGGATTGCCATTTAAGCAGAAGGAGGGAAGATCCACCAAGCACCAAATTTTAGGATTTTAGGTTTAAATGTAATAGGTAGTGTCAGACCGAGGCATGCTTCTGACGCATGCATGTATGTACGCCATTGCGGTGTATGCATGAGTGTCAAAGCATACAAAATAATCAGAGACTCCATGGTGGTTACTGGTAGATGCCGATCCCATCACCTGCTCCTTGGAAGAGCACACAGGTGAAGCCAAGAACCGAAGAACTGTAGGTGGGAGAGACTGTGATGTCCTTCGCGTCGTACCCATGCCAGGTTGTCTATAAAAGACATCATGATATCAACCTAACATAACCCTACTAAAAGCCAACTCTGTGTATACAGAAGATTTTGATATTCGGCTATCAATGTGGGGAGTTCCTTCTTACCAGAAATATAGAATGTTGTTTACCGAGCTAAATGTTGGCCGAGTTGACTACTACTATTAAACGGTTTTCTGAAGCTCCATTTCATATTCACTCGAAGCTCTTATAATAATAAGCTATTTGCTGCATGCAAACACATCGGCAGTTTAAAATTGTATGAATTTAAAAAGCCAATATCAGAAATATTTCACAGAGTAAAGAAAGTGTCTAGGTCAGGATTACTCGTTGAATGAGCTGCTCGATGTCTTATCTTGCCAAAGCCATTCCAATATGGAAGTTATATTAAAAAGAGATTGGCGAGGTTAAAGGTCCAATCATCACTTATAGCCACCCAACAGACAAGGTTATTCCACAAGAAAAAGCAATCGGTCGGTTTACATTGGGTTTAAATGCTCCTGTAATGGAATTGGTGGATGGGACATCAGGAATCAGGTGTAAGGCAGTGATTGTTCTCGACAGCAATTTGGTTCGTGGTCAAACTATTAGTTGGTACCTGTGAGGTTTCTGTAACTCGCTGGCTAACAACAAAGGATGAAAAGCTTTACATTTATAGAACCCGCAAATAATCCCTATTAATTGAAAATAATAACTCAAAAAACATTAAAAAATGTAACGTAATGAACGAAAACGTAATGTTTCAGTGTTAAATGTTTATATATAGACCGGTCAGCCATAACATTATGAGCACTGACAGGTGAAGTGAATGGCGTTGATAATCTTGTTATCGTGGCTGCTGTCAGTGGGGGGATATATTGGGCAGCGAGTGAACATTTCGTCCTCAAAGTTGATGTTTTAGAAGCAGGAAAAATGGGCAAGCGTAAGGATCTGAGCGACTTTGACAAAGGACTAAATGGTGACGGCGAGACGACTGGGTCAGAGCATCTCCATAGCTCTTGTGGGGGTTCCCGGCCTGCAGTGGTCGGTACTCATCAAAAGCAGTGAACCGCCGACAGGGTCATGAGCGGCCAAGGCTCATTGATGCACGTGGGGGGAGAATGCCGGCCGTGTGGTCCAATCCAACAGACGAGCTACCGTAGCTCAAATTACTGAAAAAATGAATGCCGGATCTGATAGAAAGGCGTCAGAACACGCAGAGCATCGCAGTTTGTTGCGTACGGGGCCGCGTAGCCGCAGACTGGTCAGGGTGCCCATGCTGACCCCTGTCCACTGACAAAGACTCTGATAACACAACTCTGAAATCTTTAAAACAATGACCCATTCAGGTGTTTGTCGCGCAGTGTTTTATAAAACAATATAAATAAAGAATTATAATGAATATTTAATATTATTAAAAAAACAAACAATCTGGCTTTTTAATGGTTTGTATTAATTTAAGTTTTTTTTCTAGTTGAATCGTAAGCGTTACATTGGCAATAAGCACATCTATTGCTAAAATGGTGTTGCAATACTGGAAATGTCTAAATGTGCAGTCAAAATATTAACCCTTTAAATGACTTATCATGAATATCCATATATTCATACAGTATTCACGGTGTAGTCTGTCACCCTTCTTTCTCTGGCAGAGCTGCTTTTGGCTAAGTTCCAAGGAAGTGATCTGTCTTGAAAATGATCTCAGTATATTACGGCTGCTACTGTAGTAAAAAAAAATCCAGAAAACAATTTGTATTATTAGAAGAACTGATACACTGATAGGAGTACTATTCTATATTATTCTATGACTATTCTATACTGTTCTACCTTTTCCCAGACTATTCTGTTTGGTGTAAATAATAAATAATGAATAATTAGAACAGGTAACGGTATTTAGGTCACCATATTGCTCTTAAATAAATACATACTTACTAGTTCATACTTCCATTAGCCCTAACGCCACCCACATTCTAATATGATAACAAAAGTTGGATGCCCCAGATGTCTTAAGTTCCTTTATACAACTGGCAATATAAACCAAAATTTTATACTTGTTGTAATGGCGTTACCTTTGCTTAACCCTAATTAAGTAAATTGTCAAATCTTAGTATTCAGCAGCTGAACCTGGATGGAAATTTATCAACTCTAAGCTCATAGTAACCTTTACTGTTACAAGTTGTTCTACGACTATGCACTATTCTGATACTTCTTTAACTATGGAAGCTAAAACCTGTATCAGAACAAAGATGGCCGCCATTGCCTACCAAGTTCAACGTAGCTCTGCCGATGTTATTTGTAGCACCAGAAGATGCAACGGTGTCTAAATGGTTTATATTCGACTTGGTATGTTCTTTGAGAAGTTTGGCTCCGTTTCTATAATCTTGTCAATACCCACGCTGAGAATTTCCAGATGAACCATTACCATCAGATCAGAGAATGGATCCCTATGACTTCATATTACTGCTATGATGTCACTAATGATGAAATGACCAATTGGAGGCCCGCTTGACCAGCGAGCAGAGGCGTACTAAAACCAAGGGTGGGCAACCTAATTTCTCTTCACTTTTAAGTCTCAAAAAATAAACGATTCACTTTGAAACCAGCATTCTGTGTTAAAAAATGTTTTGTTGTCCACCACTTACATAAGAAATAGACAATTCAACAAAACTCATTTCATATCTCATTTTGTATGAATTGGGGAAAGTAGTTTACTGGCACATTTTCTTCGAAGCCGGACTTGTGAAATTGTCCTTACAGAAAAGAGCTATAGGCGTTACAATCCCCAAACCCTCCGAATCTCACATATCACTGGTTATTATATGCAACAATTTTCAATTGAATTCCGAGGAGCGTGGCAAAGGACAACTGGAGTGGAATGCTAAGTGGCTGACCCATAAATTTACATTTTGAAACATTTTCCGCCCTGAGAAAGACACGTAATATGTTTATTTCAGACCTGTTACGTGTGCTTCTCTTGTTTATCGGAAGAAAAGCTTCTTATAATCTTAACAGGGATCACACGCAGGTTTATTCTTCAAGTGAAAGGAGCTTTGATCTTTATCTGCTTAGTTTAATATTCTCACACCTGTTCTTGTATATTTAGATCTATTGAATACCCAAATCCTGTATTTTATAGTCCAGTACACATAATAAGCTTATGGGATGGCGTCTACAAGCATAAACAATATAACTTTATTAGAAAACTATAGGATATGTATACTAAAGGGTCATCTCAACTTCTTTTGATGTAAGATAATTGACTCTCACGGCCTTCATCAGGATGGAGTGTGGAGTAGTTGAGGACAATCAGCAACTTTTCCGAGGTTACCCTTACCTGGAAACAAAAACCACTAGATGATGTAAAACACAAAAAATACAAACATTGTAGTGATGGGGAACTTAAACAGCGGTCCTGTTTTAGAAAAGTATGTACATTGCAATGGATTCCAAAGAAGATTTTATAAAATAATATCATCAGAGTCTAATATGGAAGGTGAGACCCTTAAGAGGAAGCTGTAGACCTAATTAGAAACAAATTATAAAGTTAATTAAACAGGCCTGTCTAGCCACACATCTGATGCTGCTTCGGATACACAGGCAGTTCTTTAGTGTAGTCTCAAAATGTTACAATATTTCTTTTTCTGGGAAAGGGTTCTATGGTAAGTAGTTGTGTTCCATGCTTGGTTTTGATGCGGTACAAAAGTAAATAACCTAAAATCTTTTCATTTTAAAGTTTTTTCGGTCTTCTGAACCAGGACAACATGTTGAATTTGTCCCATGTGAGAATTTGTCCTTTCATGCTAATTCATCCCTTTGTGATATCCCGCCTGGATTATTGTAACGTCATGCTAAGTGGCCTCCCATTCTCCTGGATCTTAACTCTCTAATCCATTCTGAACACCTCTACCATACAAATCTTCTTATCCAGTCGCTCTTCGTCTGCTGCCCTACTGTGCCAGTGCCTCGAATGGCCCCACGTACCCTCTAGAAAAAAACATTAACCCTTGATGCCTACTTATTTAACCATTATCAATACCGCCCCCCCATTCCTTCTATACATCTCCTCTGCTCAGCCCTTGACTTGGATATCTCCTTACCCATAAGAACTACTTCCCACTGTATCTCTTTTCCCTACCTTGTCCCTTCTCTCCCCTACGTATTCTAATTTTAAATTCTCACTAAAACCCACTTGTTCAGAGGAGCATATAATCAATCCTCTTAATGCCAAGCACCTGCACTCTGAAAGAAACCATCTGTTTCCCACCTTCGAGATCTCCAGGCCACTGACTTCTTCACATGACCTTCACTACAATCAAATCATCTTCTCCCAAGCAGTCCCTCTCCTTCTGTCTCATTCCCAGCCAACATCCTAATAAATTGTTAACTCGCAAGGGCAGGACCCTCTTCTCCTTCTGTACCAGTTTATCCCAACATGCGTCCAAAAAATATTATTTCTGGATAATTTACAGCTATTGTCTATTGTTCTTCTAGCAGTTGTATTAGGCGTAACGGTAAGAATAACTATGTTTTTAATGTTACTTAAGCTTATCAAAGCAAAAAAGGAAGCGTTTTACTTAATTAACCCCTTAATGACAAAGCACGTACATGCACGGGCTCAAAATGCATTGTTTTCAATGGGTTTAGGGACCGCCCATTGTCCTTAAGGGGTTAAAAAAGGACCAGCAACTCAGAGAACACCAATAGTTCCTAAATTAATGATAATACAACAAAAAAAAAACCCCGAAAAATAAAATACTTGTTGGGCATGGTCCTGCTTGTGTGCGTTTACGATTTGGGATAATACACATACAGACAATAGTAAACATGCGCTGTTCTCTAATACATCGTTTGTACGGGCAGCATCAGAATTGAATGACCTTTACCTTTGCCACATAAACCCTGCGGTTTTACAGAGCTTTTGTCCAATTTCAGAGCTTTTCATTTTATTCAATGCATTTTGAAGGAGTTTTTTTTTTTTGGTACTACAGTTTCTTATTATTTCCTGCTATATTTCACAGCTTGATATAAAGAATAAGAAATTTACCAGGGAAACATAAAACATTCTAGAACCCTGTGAATTTCACAACTTGTCTCCATTATCAAAGTCGCCACAATGGTGAGATATTTTTCAGCTGGGTTCTAAGGTTTGCACTAATAGACACTACTTTCTCAAACCTCAAGAAAAAAAACCTACCCCTTTTACCTCTTTTAGCAATTTCATACCCAAACATATTAACCCTACAAAAAAATGTATACAAAAAATGAGATTTTTTTGTCTCTGGGGACTATAGCATAAATGAGAATTTGTTTAAATGGGGCATTTTGTTGCATTAAAATTGCAATTTATTATACTGTAAAAGTATAAAAAATATACCATAATTATATTTATTCATTTATTTTTATTAAAAAAAATAGGTAAATTCATGGGAGTCTCTTCTAGCATAAAGAATAAATCAAGACAAAAAAAACAAAAAAGGGAATATCAACTAGATAAGCCAATTTGCCTTAAATTATTATATGTTGCATAAAAAATAAACATTCTTGATTAAATTTCTTTCAAAAATATAGATTTTTAAAATTTTCTTAGATGGTAATAATAATCACATTGGCATTATTAAGACATAAGCTGGACATAATGTTCAAATACAGGAAATATGGTTTAGTCTCATCAAGATCAGGGTATCCACTAAAGGGCTTGACATACGTATTCAAATCTATCATTAATCATAGGTTGAAAGCATTGATTTTTTTTTTTCACAGTTAGCCTTGGAACAAACTACCGCAGGTACATACAGATCTATCATTCTTTTTCCCCAGATGATGGAAAAAAAGGTCTAATGAATCCCTTACCCAAATGCCCTTGAAATTCTCTGTTTTGTAGGGTTGCCTCTGACAGGAAAGAATAATTATAACCCAAAAATGTTTTTAAATGCGGCAGCTCAAAAAAAAAAAAAGTCCCAAAGTATCCTTCGAAAAACATGACAGTAACTGACAGAGCTTGGTTTCCAACTAGAAGCAATAGGTCTGCCCAGGGCACCATGTTTTGTGCGGTCTCCATTGGAGGTGAAATGGAGAAGGCTTGATGGTGGCCATGCTTCTGCTTTAACCCAAACTTTGCCCATTCTTAAACAAGTTCCACACATATTTCTCCCTATATCCTGGCATTTTTGTCTATGCGCCTCCTAAACATAGGTTAATTTTGACCAAAAAAATGGGTTTATCTCACTTTGTTACAATAAACTTCTTTTTCTGCAGACCTGGAGGCCGCCATTGTTGTCAGCCATTTGATATTTTGGGTGACTATCCCTTCTCAATCACCACACTTTATAGACAGAGTTTCCACATGAGTGATCAAGACTGAGCCATTCTACTTACCATTCTGTTTACCAAAAGGCACATAGGTTAATTCTGACAAAAAAATGGGTTTATCTCACTTTGTTACAATAACCCTCTTTATCTGCAGACCTGGAGGCCGCCATTGTTGTCAGCCATTTGATATTTTGGGTCACTATCCCTTCTCAAACACCACACTTTATAGACAGAGTTTCCACGTGAGTGATCAAGACTGAGCCATTCTACTTACCATTCTGTTTACCAAAAGGCACCATGAGAAGTAATAAGTGTGTTTGTCTAGTAGATTGGGAAAGATAATGGAACTGGAACACATACAAATCAGCACAATATTCTGGAAAAATGTCTTTTTAATCCGATACTAGTAATAAAAAATGTTAAGTCCTTTATAAAAGATTCTTTACTTACAGCGATGTACATTTGGAGGGCGCATTAGAATGTTGTTACAGTTGGACCCTATAGACATTTACATTACATCTTAATTATAGAGCGTAGATTATTCTGTAACACTGTGGCAAAAGGAAAGTGAGATCTAACAACATTAAAATTGAGAATACAAAATGGACAATTGTGTTAACACATGATATTACATGCTCATACAGACGGAGAAGAAGGTTCTACCCTTGAGAACCCTTTAACTGCCATCATGAAATAAGACAGATTAACCACAAAAATGTCATCACATTCTTTGTATAGTCCTGAGGACCATCAAGGAGGTCCATGTAAATTCTTGTGGTCAATAATTCACAATTCAAGAGCATGCGACTCAAAATGCCCCGATAATGTCTAAGTGCTGAATTGCTGTTTAGGGTTAATTTTTTTTTTAAATAGAAAAATAGCATTTGTTCATCGAAATGGTCAGGCTGTTTTTCATATGAGCCTCTCGCACACCCAAGGAACATTTTGTTCCACACCAAAGAGGTACTTCTCTTTGAAGAGCTTCTATTTGTAAGTAAAAGTTTAAGAAAAATATATTTAGAAAGTTTCCGAGTACAGTTAACTTTGAATAGGCTTCTTAAGTGTTTCCTCTTTTAATATTATTTTGTGCAAATTATTTAGGTTAAAAAATGCATAAAATAAAGGAAATTATAACGTGTAAATTTAGTTTTTGTCATGTACATTAGATAATTTCACTGAAGCACCATGAGACAGGGGATCATCCATGCACCTTTGATTTTCAGTATGTACATTAATTATGCGGAGGAAGGAATAGCCGATAATTTATTGAAATTGAAATAGCACTAAACTGCATGGACAAAGAGCAAGAAGGGTTCTTAAACAGAGGCTTTGGAATGAAACAATAAATGGCTTTTATGGGATCTAAACAAAAGGAAGATTATACCTCAAAGCTAAACAATGTATCCGATAATTGCCCCCTAATAAGCCAATTTTGATGGTACCATGTAACACAATGGCGCAGAGAACTATGCAAGTAAAATAATATTGATGCATTCTTTTGTGAAACATTGTATTAAATCTAAAAGTTCTAAAGAAAATCCTTCAGAATGGATGAAAAGAACAACAAACAAATTATTGTCTCTCTTTCCGTTATATAAAAACCTGAAAATGCCATATTTCCTAAAATTAGAATGGTAATTAAATATAAGAATAATTAACTTAACTTAACTTATCCATTACAATGGATAAAGGTTTTGCAGTCTAGGTCACTCTGTGCATCTGTGGCCCTTTCCTAGAGTACTTTTTCATGCTTCTAATACTTCACTTTTACTTTATTGGAAGTTTGATGGACAAATCTCAGTTTGGGGGACGCCAGCAGAATGCTACTTACCTGAATGCATAGCGCCTACTTTAAAGTTTGATGGAGGATGGGTAATGGTCTGGGACAGTTATTTTTAGGGTTTAGGTCCCTTAGTTTGTGCGAAGGGTAATGTTAATACTACAGAATACAAAGACATTTTGGACAATGCTATGCTTCCATCTTTGTGGCACCAGTTTGGGGAAGACCTTTTTCTATTTCAGTATGGCTCTCTATAAAGACATGGTTTGATGAGTTTAGTGTGGAGGAACTTGAGTGCGCCCTATAGAGCCCTGACCTTTACACCTTTGTGATGCATTGGGAACGCCAAGAGCGAACCAGGCTTTCTCACCCAACATCAGTGCCTAACCTCTCAAATGCTCTACTGGATGAATGGTCAGAAAATCCCATAGACACATTCCATAATTGTGTGGACAGCCTTCCCAGAAGAGTGGAGGCTACTGAGCCGCAATGGGGTCCATATTAATGCTCATGGTTTTGGAATTGGATGTCCAACAAGCTCATATATGTCTGATCGTCAGATGCCCACATACTTTTGGTCATATAGTTTATAATAAGGATAAGAGACAGATCAGGGTGTGTTGAAGATTCATATTTTTTTTATCTAAACGGTTGTGTTTAGGAACATTATTACTGATTCAATTAACACAAGATTAGAACCACATTTAGGGACCCCAAGAAGCTTTGGGATCACTGTTTGCAACCCTCTCATTCAGCACCTTAACTCAGTAGCTCCAAAAGACACTTTTAATCCTACTTTTTGTGATACACATACCCCGATGTCCTGTGATCGCTATAAGTTAATGGCTTTAAAATTGTTTGTTAATAAAATCAGTGGTATGGCAACATTATAAACGTAAAAATAATTGCGGTATTAATGTCTTTCAAATGCTGTACATGTCTCAGATTATGTGTTCTACTTTGATAATGTACTTTAACCGCTGTTATATGTCCCTACACTATATCGCAATAATAAAATCTAAATTAACAAAAAAAAAGAAAGGGGGAGAGGAGGTGCAGATGGAAATAAACAAAAAGATGTAAGCGGTACTACAGGGTAAGGAGACAGGGACACGAATGCAATCTCAGAGAAAGTAGGGAGAGCGAGAGAGTGAATGAGCGAGAGAGTAAATGAGAGTGTGAGAAAACATGAATGAGAGTGTAAGAGTGTGAAAGAGCATGAGAGTGAATGAGTGACAAAATAAGCAAAAATTAGCAAAAGTCTACTACGTTATGCCCTTGTTAACATATTATAGCCACGTATTACTCACGATATGTATCATTTTGCATACACAGCTGTTTAGAACATTGCTTGAATCGGAACTTGTTTTCAAATTTATTTTCTTTGTTATCAACTGGACGGGAAACCCCCCCATCAATTTGATGACCTCTCGGTTTGAATTTATGATGACCTCTTCCTGGCTTCCAAAACTGGGACCAATGTCCCCGATAGGGAGGCAAACAGTCTAAAACACTAAGAGAAAACACCAGAGGTTAAAATTCAGGGTGCAGACCAAATTATTCCTCTGTAGAAACGTGCTTAATTATATGGATTACTGAATAAATTGTCAAGTGTAAGGAATTATTCTGATAAATTAAAATACTAATTAAACAGGCTGTTGCAGAATTTTGAGAACATTATAGGCTTCCGCTTCTCCAGTAAATTTGCATATCCTTCATCTATGAATTTAATATTGAAGGACTTCATTTTTATATTTCTAAACCTTTTGTTTCACACATGCGTAAAAAAAAGAGGTCTCTTGCTGCCCGTTTATTGTTCTAGGCAAGTCCCTTTTTTATTGGGAAAAAGAAATTAAATTTTATTAATGTGTCCTTATACATTAGAGAGAGAGTGGCATTAAAAATACTGGGAAAATCTCATTTTGCAACAGTGAACAATGAGGAGGTTTTCATTTTTGGTACAGAAAAATAATTAAAGGACAGAGGGTTTTTTTTAATATATTTTTTAGTACTTTGCAAGAAGTACTTCCTCTGACTTTATATACATTACTGGATATATTACTGTTCTAGCTGTGCTAACGTAATTGCAAAAGGGTTTTTCAACCATCAATTGGCCTCACCCTCATTCATTCTCTCATGCTCTTTCACACTCTCATTCACACTCTCTCACGATCTCTCTAAATATCTCCGTTCCTTCTCCGTTGACCGCTTCCATGTCCTGCAGCGCCGATTCTTCTCCTGTATCTTCTTGTTCTTATGTCTTTGTTCTTCTGTTTGCTTTCTTCGTCCACTTAGTTCCCAGAGAACTTCTACAGAAGGGGAGATGCTATCTTTGTGTCTCTGCTCTACCACTGAAGTGCACAGAGAGGCTAAAATAATGCAGATAGATTTGTAGTGAAAGAGAAGCACAGAAACTCTTCTCTTTCTCAGCAAATCATTATTCTGAACTCCTGGCAAACTTCCGCAAAAAGATATTCCTTCAATTGGGAGGGCGCCTGGAGGCTCTGCCTATTCTGTCTCCTGCATTGTGGTCATCTTTAAGTGTCATTACTAAAATGCTCTCATTAATTATTTTTGGTAATTTTGGTAAATTCTGCAATTCATACGAAGTCACGAAAACCAGGCCAAATCCCTTACGAATTGGATGAGAGAGAGAATGAGGGTGCGATAGAGCAAGTGAGTGTGGGCACCAGGCAACGTAATTCGTTGCCGAAAAAAATGGGACAAAAAACGACCTGACAAATTTGTCTGGATCGTTTTTGGCCCATTTGCACATGTCTAATACATATAGATATTTTTGTATACAAAAACTTAAACTTCCTACAATGTAGAAAAATTGAATTAAAAAAATGTAATAGTGGTGAAACGGTAATTAGATTAATATTTATTTAAGATGCGGACTATGCAACTCATTTTTTACGGATACTTGATCCTAGAAACAGACAGTTACTACCGGGTGGTTAACCGGCTCTTCAACCCTGCTCATTGTACATCCTGATATAGGCAAACTGCATGGGTCATCAAATTTATTACTGAACACAGCCAATGGGCCAATGGCTTGTGCCGAGTGTTCAGTGTCTCCCAATTTCTTATTGTAGCTAAATATTTTATTTAAATAATTGCAGCAGCATTTGTTTTTTTGGTTGACAATGACGTTATATACAAACATTCGCTTAGTAGCAGAAAAAAAAAAAGAATATAAAAAAAAAAAAGGTCTGCTAACTTGGTCGGTACATTCAAAATTTAAATTTGATTTTTCTTATAGGAACTGCTGATTCGAGTTACTATTACCCAAACCTTGTGAAGCATATCACTATTGTCTCTGGAAACAGCTATTCTATTAAGTCCACAGACTGCTAGTGTTTAAAAGGATTTTTGTGTCTTGGCGAAGTATGCAAATGGCCTGACATTTCTGCCATGAGGTGTTGGGACGGTAATAGCTTCTAGCAATACTTTCCTGACATATTAGTTATACTGACTTGTTATCACGCCTCTGTTTGTGTTTAAGCCTTGTAAAAATGCAATATTTTAGGGTGCCAAAACCCAAGCTCGGAAACACAATATCATTAAAGGAATTGTCATTCAAGGCGAGGACTATTGACACAGAGCCATAGAAAGAATTATCGTCAACTTAATGTTTCGACTTACAGCTAAATTCCTAAATCCAAACAGATTCCGACTTTTAAATAACCATCGTGTTGTTCGATTTCTTCAACAGCTGCTAATAAAGAGAAGCTGGAAAATTCTACGGGCCTGAAAATTCTCCAGACTGGAGTCGGACAGGTAGGATCAAATAATCAAATCCAAACAAATTCCTAATATTAATGATGTGACGATGTTATCACTTTGTGTTTGTATGTTTTTTTAAGCAAAAACCAAAAATGTACATTTTAAAGTATTTTGAAAGTTTTACTTATCCTCAGGGTTTATTATTTTGCCAATTTATGATCAAGAGCAGCTCTTCTCAAAGCTTTCAGGATTTTAGTTCTTACGCGGCACATATTTTTCAATATTGTAGAGTTACACAATTAAAGGTTTAGTTGGGTTTTTGATTCTTTGCTGCAAAATGATATTTCATGAAGGTACTGTGCAGTTCATTATATTTTAGTAATTAAAACTGAATACTTATTCTTCAATTACATGTTGAAAATAATCTAATTTACAAAATAGTCATATATATTATTCATTCTATAGTGAATGAATGTATATTATTCATTCACTATTCCAAATTGTGTAGTATAATATGTTAAGAAATAATTAAAAATTGGTATAACCCAATTATAATGCACAACTTATCCACAGTCCCAGTCAATATACCTGTAAACCGGTATCCACAAAATGATAAATCAAGAAGAATTAGACCAATGCGTCTCACAGCAACCTAAAATATAGATTTATTGGCACCTTAGTCATTCTGTGTAAGGAACAAAAATGTCACTAAATCTGATACTACTGGTGAATGCTAGACTCATCCTTCATTATATTCATGTTTAGCACAAAGAATGGCATGCGTATCCTTCATGTGAAAAATGAAATGAATGTGATCACATTCTACAGAAAATAAAAATTCTTATTGGTCTCCACGAGTGGCGAAGAAGGTCACAGAGTCCGATTTATTTATCTGTGTTTACTCTGTGTAGCAAGGTGAAAAAAATAATATTGCCAACAGACGCATAAAAATGCGTGACTTGCGTGCCTTTAGGAAATGTTTTGTTCTGTCTCGCTTTTATGTTTTTTTATAAACAGTTAAAAAAAAATATCCAATATATAAAACGTATACAATTCTGGTTTTGTAAAAAATATGGTGTTTATAATTTCAATTTAACAAATATATAATCTATATTTTCACACACGCATGCATTATTACACCTAAAACACCATTGCTCTTTTGGACCTTTTGACTTTCTTTTGCGTAAATATATATCATTCACACTATTAACCCTTGATGGTCTCATAATAACTAGCTAGAGTCCATGGTGTTCATGCAGAACGAGTATAACAGGGAACACAGTTGTTTTACCTTATAAAACCGGATGAACGTTTAATATTTAATGTTTGCGTAGTTCTGGATTCCATGTGCAATGATAAACAGCTCAGCTTTCTGCGTTATGTTTTTCCGGTTTCTAGCACTGTGGTCTACAAACCTATTAAAAATGCAGAGGGCCAGAAGGGTAATTGCTAAATAGAACACATGGACAGGGGGTTTGTATAGGCTGAATAATTACTCGAAGGCTCCTTTAAAAATAAAGTCAGTCTTACTTGAGACAAGTGCGCCGGTTACTTAATTGGATGTGAGCTCTTGGAGAGGTGACTAGACGTCGTGTTACAAAGAGACCTGGATATTGTAGCCGTGTGACTAACCAGATGGTCCAACACTGACATCTTTGTCACTGTAGCACATATGAAGAACATGGGAGCACAGGCTGCATCTGATTAAAGTCCACTTGTCTGTATATAATATGCAACTCAGATGGCTTGGTAAAGGTGGTCGCAATTTGTTCCAATCAGAGACCCCACTTCAGCCATCTGCCATAACGTACTCACTCGTATTCGGCAAGCCTGTCAATTCCACCCGTATTATTTGCAGATGGACAGACAGATGGACACCTCGTTTCTGAATAATAGAGGTCTCGTGCCAAGAGACGTGCTAGATTGAAATGGAAGATGTATCAGAGAAGGGAAAATGTACCAGGCTGAGACATATTGGCGAATGGCTGGCCCAAGGGTTTTTAGTGTCCGAGGTGAACAATGACTTCCAAGAAGCCCCAAACCCGAAAGTCAAACATCAAGGAGATCAAGGAGACTTCCCTAGCTCATCGCTCCTTGATGTAGCACACTTAATATGAATTTATCCTAAAGGTACATTTTAAATGAAAAGAGACAGACTACAGCAGAGCACAGTAGGTTATAGAAATGAGTTTTGTGGAGCTAAACCTAGAGCATGTTGGTAGTAACATTTGGCCATGCTTGCTTAAATCATTTTGTACCCCTAAAAGAAATGGCGTTCTTCACAAATTCCTGGTCATTCTTTTTTGCTAACTATAGGTTTGTTGAAGGATACTGGTACGGTCAGGCCTGTCGGGCACCTTATTTATTTGATACCAAAAAGAAAAGCCCCTCCAGTTCCTCTGTTATTCTGTTTTAAACAGTGAAGCCCACCTCATGCTCTACTACACATGCAAGGGGCAAATTTGGTGCCAATTGGTAAAAATTGGAACAATCCTTCGGAATATTGCATTGCTGCTGTTTGCTCCATATTTGGGTCAAGAACTTCTCTTTCTAAATCTAACTCTTGGTTTCTGTAAAATTCTAAAGGATCCAGAATCGGTGCCCGCCTTAATACATACCCTCAGGATTTCCAGAATCGTCACCATTCATTATTTGTTTAGACCAGAGCAGCATCACAGGCGCATCGCGTGAAGTATTCCTCCTCTTATTCAAAAAGCTGTTACATTCAAACCATTAATTTGCTAAATGAATCAAACCCAGCCTGGCCTTCAAAGCTTTGTTAATATGAAAGTCCACGTTTTAATTTAGAGTCCATCTCAGATTATAGCGATGAAAAAAAACAATATTTAATCCTTCGTTAACACATGAATAAACGGGAGCTGTCATTTTCGACTAAACAATAACAGGATTATCTTGAGAGCTGTCAGTTTATGTGAAAACATTATGTTGCCCAAATTTTCATAAAAATTAACAGTGGATAGAATTCAAGATCAGAGCACAAGGAAGAGGAGAGAAATCTGCATCGGCCGTAATAAATATTCATATTTGTCTGCTCAGGAGATGAAATCTAATCAAGAGGCTATTGATGCACTAGCTCTTTCTCTCTCTCTCTCTCTCTCTTTTTTTTTTTTAACCAAGGCGTTTCATCTAAATTGGGTTTGATATGGAAATGAGTCTCTCTCCAAGTCCTTTAGGCCATGAGCATGCTGGGATACGCGTAAAAGGTTCACAGTGCATCAGATGGTGCTATTGGGTTCTGCGGTTGTAGTTTAATAAAAGCCTGGAGAATAGGACAATCGTTGAAAGTCTCTCGACGGTCAGCGTGGGTGTGAATGATCTGCATTCAAACCGTCTCAGCGTCTCATATCCCGGTCCCGTGTGATTGTGTGTTCCTAGCACTGGGGTAACGTTGTATCACTTCTCAAAGATGGACGTCACGGTTATGTTAATTGCTGTAACGCGTTAAAAAAAGCCTGATGATAACAAATTAAAAACCAGACACAAAATAAGAAAAGTAAGTCTTTCCGCGCCTGATGACATCATATTGTAAAATGGACGCTGGTTGAGCAGGAACATGTTTGTATGCTCCTGTGCATCACGGCCCCCAAGTGGTTCGAGGATAAATGGGTCTTTTGACTTAAATGGGGTATGCAGTGATGTATGCCTTTTAATTTTGTGAGTTCCCAGCAAGGACCTGCAAGTTATGCTTACACTCACATAATTTAAAGCCTGAATATAGTTGTTTTACACGTGTTCCGTACCAGAGCATGTGACCTCAGCTGAGTCTGGGCAGTCAAATAAACCCTTGATGTGACTGAAAACACCACTTAGTGAACAGACCAAACTGTGTGCCTATCTCGGTGCTAACCAAGGCCAGCCTTGCTCGTCATCAATGGGTTGAGTGTGTCCAGTGTCTCTGGGGTCTCTTAACTGCACGCAAAATGTCAAATATTCCCAATAACCTGGTAGTTGTGGGCATGCGTTTTAAGTACAATCTATCACACAGAAACACCTCCGTAACACCCCTGAGTTAGCCTGCTTCAGACCTCCTCGATGGCTTTGTACCCGCTAACCTCCGTTTGCCTACAGGACTTTAGCATCAGTTTCACATATTCCTTGCCCCTTTGTACCTTGGTTATGCCCTGTGTTTTGCCCAGCGTTCTGCACCCTTCTCTAAACCAACTGTGAAAAAATCCTCACCAACCTCAAAGCACGTAGGGTGAAGGTACATTTACCCTTAAAATGTATCTTACACTTGGATTTAGCTAGTTCCTTAATGAAATTGAGTTTTTTGTGCTTGACATAACAGGATAATACCTAATTTCGTATCCCGTCATACTATTTTTATACCTGATTTTATTTATTTATGTAGATTATATTTTATACGTAGAGTACATCTACTTACCTGGAAACCAAAATGGCTTACATGTTATATCGTCTCACACTGGGTGAATATTTCAACTTTTCACAGTGCTTTACAGTTCTTAAGCCGGGTCAAAGGATTCTAGATACAGTATTTGAAGAACTAGGATATACTTTTGAAAATCATCAATTTTAGACGTGTTAATAAACTGTATGCCCCATCGAATCAATGAAGAACTTGACCCTGTTCGTAATAGAACACTGGACTAGTTATAACTAACTAGAGAAACATAAAGAAACATAAATATATGTGTACATTGTAAAGCTTGTTACTTTATTGGCTATTGGTGAAATGAATGGACCTTATAGGGAATTCATAATTGAAGGTAATTATGCTTTCGGTGTTGAGATGTTATGTATCTGATGTGTTATCCTTTTAATTATTTTTTTTATTGATACGACTGCCAGCAGATTAAGATTTAGAAGTTTGGAATTATAATTTCATTCTTAATTTTAATTTTTTTTTTATACTTCATATCCTCTGTGACTTTGCTGGTTATGGGATTCCGTATACCAGATCCTGTATGGAGCGATTCAGCTCTAAACCCCAGGAAGGATTTTAATTTTGTTACAAAATGTTATACTTACAGCTTTAATAAGCCATCTGTTTTTTTATTGATTATAGGATGTTTATTATACCACGATCAGAGTATGTAACAGTAATGCCATTAAGGTTATTATTATTTGTTGATTTATATAGCACCGTCATATTGTGCTGCACTACACAATGGGATTATATATTGTTATAGACAATTTTGGTGGCGATTAAATTGGTAATGGCTGGAGATGTAACTGGCGAAGGGACTAGAGATGGTGCTGTGGACAGATAGCTGATGTGTAGTAGACGGGGGCAAGAAAGAAACTAGTATGAGACATGAGGTACAGTGGGTTAATGCAGGGACCGGTAGCTGGTATAGAGTTTAGTGGTTAGTTTGGTCAGTTTTATAGAGATCTGGAAACCACCGGGTACCTTTTGTTAAAGTTCCACTAATACGCAGGCGATTAGTTGTAGAGACGGGAATTCTGGGAAAGATTTAAGACTTGGTTCCAACCAATACCAATACAATCATTGCTACTATTTTAACTTGATGTTGTGGAATCAAGATCACATCAGCTGACCTACAAAAAAAAAAGCAAAATGGCTGCCCACTTGCCTTTGATTACAGATCAGAGGATCAAAGAAAAAACATGTCTTTAATGTAGTGTTTTAAAAGCAGCATAAAACATAATTTCAGCATTTTTAAAACTAGAAATAATTTAGTTAGGTTGCTTATATGTAAATGTGATCGATGGAATATACATAGTGAAAAGAACCGATTGGCCTCACTCTTTATAATGTTAATTAACCTTCTTCACTTTAAAAAAAACCCAAAAACAGGACAATGGAATGTATTACACTTTCTTAAATTCACAGTGTGAATTAAGTGCTTTATACATCTTCGAAACGGGAAGATTCCAGTGGAAGTCATGGGGTATCCCTCGTAGGAATCAGGATGATGGAATTCAGCGTGTAATTGTTCTGCCACTTGTTCGTTTTAGGAAACTATCCAAGAAATTCCTTCTTTCCACTGGGATCAATCAGAATTAACATTTTAATGAGGTGTGCATTTGAGGGCATGGAACCAAGAAATCTGGTAGCCTAGACAGTTGCGGGCATGTATCCAGCTTCCATTGATTAGTTTGGCTCTTGGAGAGACGAGCTTGCCTTTTTCACAAACCAAAAGGTGCAGCCTTCAACCTGTCAACAATATTAATGGAGCAAAGCAGAAAAAAAAGGCAAGATTTTCATTCATATAATGTTTTCACAAAAATTAAAGATGATCAAAAGATAATTTGGTTTGCTGAGATTATTATATTTGTGAAATTTTACTCAGTATTAGAATTAAGTGAGATATTGCCCATCATGGCCTACTTATGTCTTTAGGTCATTGAAGGGGAACCCCCACCATTACTTTAGGAGTACAAGCCTGAGCAGATATCAGAAGCGTGGCATTTAAGGCCAAAAAAAAGATGTGTTTTGCTATTTTTGAGACAATACGTGGTTTGCGTAAAGATATTTGATTACATTGCGTGTTGTCTGATGTGTTACACCACCGGTGCCATATCTCCAAGAGAGCTCAAATCGTGTGAACTGGCTTCACGAGTAGCAGAGGACCATGGATAAATAATAACCTTTTTGAGTCTTTTTGTGACAAATATTACATACGTATTCTTTATGTAGACCTCTGCCGTGGTTTCCCCACAACGGACCTGGTTACGAGAGGGCAACGTCAAAATCTTTGGTTGGGGCCCATATCGCGTGCTTGGCTCCTGCTCGGTTCTGTATTGGCTTCCGTTTAACACATTTAACCTCATTGCAGGAGAAGTTCTCTGGGTTTAGCCCTTGATAATGCATAGGGAAGTCAGGCGGTCGAAATGTTCAATTAATTTGAAAACTCACGGTTAAGTGCTGCTATCTAACCTTTCTCTTCGTAAGAGCTACTTATTATTAATGACAATTTTTAGCACTACCACAAAACATAGCAATTTAAGGATTAAGAACACATTGAATGTATTAAGAATATGTTTAATTTGTAATAACTTTTACATTCTATTTATTTCTTAACATCAATAGGATATTTCTGCTCAGCCAAGTTTCTTTTTTATGCTTCATTGGAAAACATTTAAAAAAAAAAAAATGCAAATTTAAAATTTACAGTTCTTGGCCGATAGATGTATTGATCCTAAAACTACCTTACACTATTTGCAGCGGGTAATTAAAATGAATGACCGTTATCCATGTGTCTGTAAAGCTCTGGAATCACCAAAGAGACGATTTTTACGTCTTTTTTTCTGCTTTTTTTTTTAAGCCTGCAGGGGTTTCGCGAAATCTGGGCCACAAATGCATCATCCTCTGAAATTGTTCAAAAGTAGATGGAACAAATTTTCCCTGTAATCCACAAAGTAGATTTTGCCCTTATTGACATTGTTGAATTAATCCGGCATGAATGCAAAATTATCAAACTATACCTTTTTTCTAACCCAAGATGTTAGCCAGTGACGTTTCCCAGCCTAGGACAACTAGACCCAGGCGTAAGGCGGCAAATCCAAAAAGCGGCAGTCCCCCGGGTACAAAACCGGGGGAGCGGATCGCCCTCTAGGGCCACAAGTGTCCTGCCAAACAATGGGCCGGTTACAAGGGAGATCTTTGATCTCCCAACTGACCTATTTACGCTCTACTACCCTGATCTATATAGGCTCTACAGCAAAGTTTAGTGTACTGGAGATCCGTCCGCGGAGATGGAGGCAACTTGGAGCAATGCCCTAGATCGGGGCTAGGGTGGCCCCAAAGGTAAGTGCCGGGATGTGACATCATATCCTGTGCTCTGCCTCTTATGAGAGAGGGGTACCTGGGAGCAGCATGCTATGGAGGGTTTGCTGACTCCCTGGTAACCATCCCATTGAGCACCAGCCCAACAGGGAGACCCAGTTTGGTGGCAGGGGGCAGCCGCCTTCAGCCAGAATACTTCACTGCAGAGAACTCATCATCCCACCGTCCACCTTCCATAGCTTGTCTTTTTCTACGTATAATATTCACCTATCCTGCCCCAAACACAAAATGCTTAGGTTAGTGTTATTTATAACGTGAACTATGGACATATAGTATTTATACGGAAGAGTATCGGGAATATAAATGAAGCCCAGATGATAAATGAATGTCCTGCCTACTTCATCTGTCACAAAAACCATTAAATATATCACCTTTTGTCATGTTGTAGATGTAAAACATTTCATTTTTTTCCCCCCACATAAAAGATATTCAGTTTTTATCTGCCCTATACAGCGCGACTCTTGAACTAAAGAGCATAATGAAAGTCCTCGGAAATTGAGGTGGGCAGACTAAGTTGTCCAAGTCATCTGCAATTCCCTATCAACCATGCACACCTCCTCCATACACCTCCTCATCTTATTAACAAATTATTCTGTACCCTCTTGAAACTTTCAGTTTGATTATGGCACATCAAACGAAATTCCCGTACAGGTCCGTCGTGTTTTTTTTTGTTTGTTTTTTTTTTAAATGTGACTGCCATGCTAATGATTAAATAATTGGTGGGAGCCTCTTGACATATCCATTCGGGTTCTTGCACATAAGCTTCTAGTGCGTAGCATTAATTGAACCACTAGATTTATATTGTTCTGGCAATTAGAAATGGTAAAGGTGGATAAAAAGACAAAACATCATAATATTAAACTATCCTTTTTCCCTTCAAATTAATTTTTCGCTTTAAATACACCAAAAAACCCCAGAAATAATTAAACTTCGATATTCCCCTTTAGCATTTTATTCAGTTTTTGTGCTTTATTCCACTAAAACAATAATTACATAGTTACATAGTGCATAAGGTTGGAAAAAAAGACCCAAGCCCATCAAGTTCAACCCCTCTTGATCCAAAAGAAGGATAAAAAACCCTAATTAAGCTACATAAAATTCTGCCATCATGGGAAAAAATTATATAATAATGAAATCTTGCTGATTTTTCTCATGAAGCTATAGGAAAATGTTACTTACCCCTAGCAATTCGCGGCTCCTGTGGAAAGGTTCTGAAGATTCCCTGCCGTAAACCACATTGAGCTATATTTTTAACCCCTTAATGACAAAGCCCGTACATGTACAGGCTCAAAATGCATTGTCTTCAATGGGTTTAGGGGCCGCCCATTGTCCTTAAGGGGTTAAGCCAGGGCTAGTATTTTACTCTTCTCTAAACCGACTCATTCATTTCTTTTTTAATCTCTACCCTTTATGATATCAGCTGAACGGCTTTTGCTCTCGCAGGTGGTTCTTATCAACTGTTTCCGAGAGCGTTCATCTTTCTAAATATTTCTATAATCTTCCTACTCTTTTGTACAGCGTTGCCATAAAATGCCGGCATTATAATAATAAGAGTGATAAAATAGGCAATCTCTGTTAATGACGAATAAATGACGGGGGGGGAATTTTCTCTATCACTCACCGATTCAGAGCAGGTGAGAGGAGGTTTAAATAGACAGTCCATGATGTCCTTCACACCAGATATTCAGGGAATTAGCACAACAAAGCTATGGACAAGAACGTACTGGGGGGGAAAAAACAACAGAGGTGTTTTAAGGCTAGCGGCTGATAAAATGATCTATATGCAGAGGAGCTGGTTATAGACAAAAATATATATCATGCTCTTACATTTTTGCAGCGTGCGGCCATGTGCATCCAGCTTCTGACCACAAACAGTTATAAATGAGTTATACATGCACATGGGTGGCACCATCAGTATACCTGGGAGATCTCCGCGTTTGGCTCGGAGTCTCCGGGTGAAGCACTGCCTCCACACGTCCCTGGCTCACCTTTTTCTTTCTTTGGGCAGGGGAGCGGTGTTTGGTCGTGTCCACTCCCTGCCCACTTCTCCATCTACTCCCAGCTTTATTAAGGCTATCTTGACCTAGTATTGCCCCATGTGTAGCTAGCCTCGCCCTTCATGAAACTTGATGCACACAACAAGCCACCCATCCAGAAGAGAGCTCTGGATGACCTACACTAGGAAGTGTCCCTATGTTTGGCCATCAGGCACTCCTCCCCCACCAAAAAAAATGAATCTTCAAGGGATCCAGTCCTACCATGGCCAATGTGAAGTGAAAATATTTAATAAATACATTTCATGACAACAAAAAATGAGTGCAATACCCAGAGCCAGCCCAACAATGGAACCGAGTGGAGCAGGCGGCATTTTTGAAGGGGAGACACGTTGCCGCCACAAGCCCTATTTTTTTTTTAAAGCGGAAGAGAGAGAGAGGGGCGCGGAGTGGTTTTTCACTTACCAAGTTGTCAGTACCTGCTCGGCGCCCCTCTCTCTCTCCTCTGCGAGCCCTCTAGTCTCGGTGCCGGCTTGTAATGCTGAGCGCCGGAAGATGACGTCATTTCCGGCGCTCAGCATTACAAGCCGGCACTGAGACCGAGCAGGGAGACTCGCCGCAGGACTGCTGAGAGGTAAGTACAAGGGGGGTGGTAGGGTAGATAATAGGGAGGGAGAGGAAGGGTAGATAATGGGGGGGCGGCATTTTGTCTTGGGCCGGCCCTGGCAATACCAAAATAAAAATGTTAGTGGATGTTTCCGCTGACATCGTGGGAAACACTCCTATTTAAAGGGGAAATGGGCAGGGAGTTGGGCATGTCATGACCCCACGACCCAGAGGGTTGGGATGTTGACCCGGAAAGTCGGAGAAGTGGTGCTTAACCCACAGAGTTCCCAGTTATGTTAGTAAATTTGTGTATTACTTCTGCATTAAGTTTTCTATAATAAGGTTAAAATTCCCAATTGTGTGTTCTTCAAGTGTCTTTTTTGGTAATCAGCATGTGGTTGATGTGGAATTTGTTAAAATTATTACATTTATATAGCAGAATCTATCACACTCTGTAATCACGGAAATCAGTAATTTAAATTAATTTCAAGGGAGAGTATAGTGTCCAAGCAGATTCCTTTAGAAAATAATACACATTAAAGTACTTTGTAAGGGGGACCATAAGACAATTTTAAGGGTCCGCTCAACTATCATATATATTAAAGTGCATATAATGGCTAGATTGCCCCTTTAAATATGACCAGTCCTGCCTCCATTGGTGCAGATTTTCATTTACTTGAATGAAGTTCTGAAATTTTAAATAAATTAATCCACTTGAACTATAGTGTCCCGTTACAGGAGGGGCTGAAAAACATTTTTTGCTGCCTAACAGAACGGCATCAGGCGGCATATAAATGAAGAATGCAATCGTGAACAGCTCTTAGACTGATATGAAAATTCTAATTCTAACTTTAAAAATAATAATATTGAATTGATCCTTTACATACTGCAAAAATATATACTTTAAACCATCCACTTCAAAAGTGTCAATCAAGGTAACCCCCTCTAATTTCTGTCTCTGCCATCTTCACAGATTTCTGGTCTCCAGTGTCCAATGATATGGTTTCCCGTCATTTTAATATAATTATATATGTGTCTCGACATTTTTTAAGATGGCTTTGTGAGTCATCGGCGCTCTTAGATAAATTCTAATGTAAAAAGATATTATAACCAATGAATCATCTCTGTCTGGGTCTGGATCTCCATAATTTCCAGTGGGTATACGTGGGTTTACCTAATAATCAAAGAATGAGCATCACCGATTGATACAAGATATTCAAGGTCTGAGATGTTTACCAAAAATAAAAATATTTCCCTTATAAATGTTTGGGGACAAGGTAGCAGTGCTGCTTTTAAGGTATGGACACTAGGTGATTGCCCACCAGAAAGGGAAGCGGTGCCACTTTTGAGGTATGGACACTAGGTGATTGCCCACCAGAAAGGGAAGCGGTGCCACTTTTGAGGTATGGACACTAGGTGATTGCCCACCAGAAAGGGAAGCGGTGCCACTTTTGAGGTATGGACACCAGGTGATTGCCCACCGGAAAGGGAAGCGGTGCCACTTTTGAGGTATGGACACCAGGTGATTGCCCACCGGAAAGGGAAGCGGTGCCACTTTTGAGGTATGGACACCAGGTGATTGCCCACCGGAAAGGGAAGCGGTGCCACTTTTGAGGTATGGACACCAGGTGATTGCCCACCGGAAAGGGAAGCGGTGCCACTTTTGAGGTATGGACACTAGGTGATTGCTTACCGGAAGGGGAAGCGGTGCCGATTTTGAAGTATGGACGCAAGATGATTATTTACCATTTTTGATGCTCAGTCTTGGCAATGAAAGAAAAAGTGAGAACAGAGAAGGCACAGGGTAGGTGGAGAATTAAAGAAGGATCTTTGGGTAGCAAAGGAATGGAACGGTAGAGAAGTTCAATATTTCAACAACAAAAAAGTAAGAAAAATTACAAAAGACCTCATTTTATTAAACCAGTGAAAGCTGTGAACTCTTGGCGAGTCAATAAAAAAATAAATCCTAAAAAAGTAAATTATTGAATTTAACTGTATTTTGCGTACATTGTTTTTAATGTTTACTTACTAACAATTTTTTAATTAGAACATAATGTCTTCTGAGTGTTTTTTTTTTGTTTAGAAATCAAATGCAAACAAAATATTCCAGTGAAAGATATTCTGACTCGAAAGTGAGTTCTAGTTTTTCCTTGTACGAGAAAACCTTAATTAGTTTGTCTTTCAATTCTCCCTAGCATCTTTTCTTTGTAATTATACTAACCTATTATTCTGTCTGTATAAAACATTAATTGCATGATTAGTTTTATGATTCCTTCTGATTACACATTAAAGATTTTTTTTTATTTCTCCCTTTCATATATACTATTAGCCCATTTTTTTTTTTTTTACGCTACTTCATTTCTCACCTAGCGGGGTTCCCACATATTCCGAGAGAACATTATCCTTTCAATAAATCGAGACGGTTTTAATCTTCAGCGTAAAGTATTGTTGTGGCCCGAGAAACATTATTTTATTCCGCGAACAAATGACATTTCATTTTACGAAAGAAGAAGAAAAAATATATATTTTTTTTTTTAACCCCTTAATGACAAAGGCCGTACATGTACGGGGCTCAAAATGCATTGTTTCCAATGGGTTTAGGGACCGCCCATTGTCCTTAAGGGGTTAAAAATGCTTGATTTGCTTGATTTTTTTTTTCTCCCTGACGGCAGAATGTAAATGTAAGAACACATAATAAGTAAATCAGCGACTTTTTTTGCAGTTGTCATATCCTTTTCAAAATGTCTTGCACATACTGTGTTCTTCTCATTATAAACTGTTAATTCCTTTGGAGGAGCTGACTGTAGCTCCTTGAAGAGTCCCTGGCAGCTGACCAAAAACTTTAAGAGGATCTTACAGGATATTTTAACCCCTTGCCACCCAGCCAGCTGCGATACACGGTATAGATTTTTATCGTCGACCAACAGGGGCAATATTTTCCGAGTCGTGGGTTTGCCTGATAGCTATCGTCTACGTACGCGGTTCTGTTCCGAGTGAGATACTTTCTCTTGACGTTGTTGATTATGCAGTAAACCTAATTATCTCCCTTGGAAACGGCAGTAAAGCAGAATACAAAAGCCGCAGAATCCAAACGCTCCGAGATAACTAGATTGTTACATACGGTCCTATAGTAGAATTCTATTGTTCAGAAATGCCTTTGGTGAGAATAGTTCTGTGATGTTTAGCAACTACGATGAACTATCATAGAAATCCCACAATTCCCAAGAAAGCAGGTCCGTCGTCAATTATTTATTTTATTTGTTTAGCGAAATGTTCTTTAATAATATACTGATGAAAGAGATATATGTTTTTTTTTGTTTGTTTGTTTTTTTCAGTTTTAGAAGATTTGTGCGGTTGAAAATATACATTGAAATTGTATAAAATAATATCTTTATTTCCGGTTTTTATTCTGGTGATTCAGAAGCAGGCGTTTCTAGCTACCGTAGAGAATGTCTATAGAAATTAATATTATGTAGTCTTTGCTTCAGACGAGAGGAAAAATAACCATTTTCTGTACGGTAAACCAACCGATGGATTGCCAATCCATTTTGAAAATGATTATTTATTTATTCGAGGCCGTGAGTTGACATTTTGCTTAGTGGCCCCTAAGACATTAATCTGATTCGGGACATAGGGCGATGTACTAAGAAAACATATCGCTGCATTGAATACTTTGAAGGGACTGTAAGTTACGTTTTTAGAAATGATTAAGCAGATTTTACTTAAACAAAAAGTAAGGTTTGTAAGTAAAGAGATTTAATAAGAAAAGCAAGAGTGACTTATCTTAGCCCGACCACTTCCAGTTCCATGTCTTCTCTCTGTTCCAGTCGACGGAGCTGATCGCCGATTAAAGGTACCAGTCATGGTCGGTGAATGCCTCATGGTCGAAATATGTTTTTGTAGGAGTAAAATGAACATTTTATTTGGGCTTTGATGTGCCTGGAGTAAAAATGTATCATTATTACTATGTATTGTTTTATATAACGCCATAATATTCCAGAGCACTATATAACCGGTAGACAGGACATAACGAGTAGTATTTAACCTAATAATTTGACTTACAGGTAAGGAGGGCCCTGCTCAAACCACCTTACAATCTCCTGAGAATTGTACAGAGAGAATCTCGTTGGCAGTGATAGAATGAAGATAAAATGCGGAATTAATGTTCCCAACTCCTTAATTCTTTGTCTGAAGCTGATATAAGAAGATGTTCCCTTCGCTTATTATATAGATAGCATAGTTTTTATTTGCCATACCTGTACAACTCATGACTCAAGCTTTGCTCCCAATATAGCCACATATCTCTCAAATGTCCCGTTTTCCACCAGTGTCCCACTGAGCAACGCCACGCTTGTGGGGATCCTCTGGTTTCCATTAACTGGCCCAGAGAGCTGAAAAATCAATGGGGGTCTCTGCTTTTTGCAGTACAAACCTCCATCACATCTCCAATAAGGCCTCCTTGCGTTGCTCCAGAGCTTATAAGGTGCCTCTTGAGGTAAGGTGAGTGGTGGGCCAACTAAATTCTGCCTCAAGCCCATAGACACCTGAAATGTTGGAGGGTACGTACCCATGACTGCAACATCAACATGCAGACTCATTTCATCAGAGAGAAATGTTTGTTCATCAACACGAACGCCCTTTGACAAAATCTAGGTCCTTCCTTTGCTTGAGGGTCTGAAATGCACCATACATCCCTCAGGCATGACATCATCCTTGGGTCATTGACGTCCCTCACATTATTAGCCTCTTTTGTATGCAGACGAAATCCAACCATGCCTTTCGCATGGTGTAGCCTGTCACCGGCCATAATTACCACAAACTGGATATAAAGCCCTCCGTAGAGATAGCTCCACGCTGCCTGCAATGGAAATGTGACATTTACCGAAACTTTGTGCCGTTTGAAGCTTTCACCCATTATTGCACGATAACCCTGTCTCTTATGTCAGCCGGTCTGCTTTTCAAAGTTGCTTTAAGAACTCTGAATAATTTTGCCGGTAAAGAGAGAAATAAATGAAGATACATTGTTTTACGATGCTTCGTATAAAAAGTTAGACACCTGCAAAAGGTCATTTTTTTCAGCATAAATTATAAGGCCAAAACCACGTATAATCTGAAGAAAATAAGTTCTTTTTGCACAAGGTGACTCGTTCAGAGCCAATAAATTAGAATTTAAAAGATATTTCACGCAAGAGTTTCACAAACTAATTATCAGCATAAGGTTTCGTTAATTGATGCGCGGCTTAGAAGTCATTCGAAAAATGGAGGCGGTCGTGTTTACTGTGAATAAATCATTTTTTCCCCCAAAAGCAGCAAACTTTCTGCTCTAAATTGTATTTGGGAAATGTTCCAATCCATCTGCCGTGTCTGGAATGGAGTGGAAGTATTTTTAATGGGATATTAACGATCCTGAGTGGTACGGATTCACTTTGGGATCAAGAATTTGTGGGATCAATAACAGGGAAAATATACTTTAGGGCAGAGCTGTATTATTATTATTATTATAATTTATTGTTTTATATAGCGCCATCATATTCCGCAGCGCCGTACAGAGGATAGACATGACATAACAAGTAGGATATAACATAACAATT
Source organism: Spea multiplicata (assembly GCA_009364415.1). Lineage (NCBI taxonomy): Eukaryota > Metazoa > Chordata > Amphibia > Anura > Pelobatidae > Spea > Spea multiplicata. The sequence goes on along the minus strand of VKOC01002909.1, from coordinate 22,196 downwards.
TGACTAACAGAGACAGGTGAGGAGGGCCCGGCTCAAAAGAGCTTACAATCTAGAGGGAGTTAGGGTGTATTATACAATTGGTAAAAGTGCCGTTGTTAGGGATGGACCAGACATATTGGCATAAGTATTGGAGGAGAGGGACTAGGAATATGGGGGGAAGGACGTTAACATGTTAGTTCATAGACGTCCTTAAAAAAGTGGGTCTTAAGGAATTTTTTGAAGGACCGAAGGCAAGGGGAGAGACGGATAGACGGGGGGCGTTCCAGAGGATAGGGGCAGCCATTGAGAAGTTTTGTAAGCGTGCATGAGAGCTAGAATTCAGAGGAGAGCGGATAGACGGAGATCATTAGATGAGCGGAGAGACCGGTGTGGAGTGTATTTAGAGATGAGTGAGGAGATGTAGGGAGGGGGAACCGCTGTGAGGGGAAAGACGTTAGTAAAGCGATGAGAGGAAAATAAGTCTAGCAGCGATGTTCATGGAGGATTGTTTCGGGGCGAGACGGGTAAGAGGGAGACCGGCTAAGAGAGAGAATTACAATAATCCTGGTGGGAGATAATAAGGGCATGGACAAGAGCCTTGGTGGCACCTTGTCTTAAGAAGGGACGGATGCAGGCAATGTTTTTAAGATGAAGGCAGCAGTTTTTTGAATGTATGGCTCGATCCTGTGAGACCCTGCTAGAAACGTGATGCTAAAAGCAAGTATACCCACTCTGCAGCATGGGATCACAGAAAGACCCTGAGTTTCATTGAATGTTAAATAACATAAGCTATCGATAAACATGTTGTTAATGAAATAAAAAATGTCAAGAAAAAAAAGGTTTTCCTTGAACAGTAAATATGATAAAGTCACCCCTAGTATTCCTTATTAATGCCAATGTGATAGCGGCGACATAATAAAGGCTTTCACCAGCCTTGTAGAGCAGGAGAAGGCCTCCAGGCTCATGGGGACCCAACTTTCCAGATTACCTTTAGCTCAGGTTCCTTCACCGCATATTTTTCTTTTTACCTTGAAATGGTGTTTTTAGTGATCATGTTATGTACATACAGAAAAAAAGATACATAGCACAGCTCTGGGATAGAATACACTCTGTTCAATGTGTACCTAAAAAAATACTTTGATTAATACATTGTTTGGACACAAGTGGTTTGTCTCACATTCCAAATCTGTTGAAATAAGAAAAGAAAAGGTACATTACTTATATCCTATACTATGACCTGGGTCTGTATTACGATGTCATATCACAACCAACGCAAGCTTACCAAATGCTTACAGCATAACAAAAACCAAAAAAGGGAATCTTAACCAAAAGTCTAATAAACTAATAAAAGAGGGTTTGCGGAAATGAAATCCTGCATGCACAAAGTGTCGTTCTGACGTTTCTCTGATTTAAAGCTACTCAATGCTTCCAAAACGAGACACCCAGATCTCCGCTTTCTAAAGTGGATAAATAACCTTCTTTAGGTTGTCTCCTGATTTTCCCTGCAGGCATATTAATTAATTATTTTCGGGGGGGGGGTGGGTTACTTTCATAACGTTGCCTGATATCTGGAAAATGACATGTCGATGGTATCTGGAGACATGGTAGAAGGTAGATGCCAATGTGTCAGGTCCTGTGAGTTAAGCATGCGCTGGCATCATAACCCAATCTGCTTTATGAAGGTAACGTAGGGGCAGTAGTAGGCCATATGTTGGCTTGTAGGGAGTCCCTGTTGACCCGTGAATGTGTAATTTACAACGGAGAACGGAAAAAGAGGACATACGGAGAGGATTGAGCAGACAATATGGATGGCATTAGTTAAAAGAACCCCCTATAGAAGGCGTTTAATACATAAACATGTCTGTACTTTTAATGCACAAGCCCATTGATGCATTTTACTATACAGCATGTAAATGCATGCATACATTAAGTTATAGTGGTCAATATACATTGATTGGGTTGTTATATTGATCGGTATACATTGATTGAGTTGTCTGTCCCATGGCTATTCACGAGTGTTAGACTCACATGTATATAATGTATATCTGTATATAATCACCATAATATCTCATTTAAGAGACCCCCAATCGTATGGAATCGGGTGTCGTTGGGATTCCGTTATCACGCTTTTACTTTTCCTCTCACCCGGCTCTAAAGACAGTTTGCAGAATTCTTTATGACACAAAATCAAATTATTCTTTTACAAATATACATATATGGCCCCGATCACATAAAATTAATAAATAAAGCAGGTTTCCTCTACAAATATGTAACTTTGTCCAAGACAAACGCAGTTTTTAGGGTTAGTCTAAAGAAGTCTTATGCTTGCATCTAACAACGAAAATAACCAGAATATTAATCTGGTTGACCTTGATGTGGAATATCAATCATTTATGTAAATTAATAAGAGAGCTAATTATAAAGATATCTACATTGAGAATTCTTGCTACGATCATGTATGTTATGGTTTTTCTGTGATTTATAATACTTTTGGTTTATTGGCGAAGGACATTTTGGGTTAAACCACTTAAAGAATTCTCTTCTTAAAGAGCAAATCACTTGCGGCTTTATCTTTTTACATCTTACGCCGAGATTGTGAGAAGAATCTTTTTCTTATTGCGGGAAGATAAGGTTCTCGACATTATTAGAAATGAATCTCTGTGGAGTAAAGAAAATTGTGAATTTAACAATATCCAATTGGGCCTAAATCTAAAAAAAAAACCGGCTCTTCTTTAATAAAGAAAAGAAGAGAGCGGCTGAAGGTGATGTAAATGTGGACATTGGAAAGTCTAGCTGTCTGCTCACTAAAGACTTATTGAGTTGCTTATAATGTATGCATTATGAAGGGTGAATTTTTCCACTAATGTAGACCCTGCGTAATGGATAGATAAAGCAGGGGCATCAAGCGAAGACTGCCTATCGGACAGCAGCTCATCAGACACCGTTTACTTACCTTTACCGACGCTCGTTGGACGGATTCCACCTTTTAGTGTCCACCGGCCGAGTAAAAATAACTTCAACTCGTTATTGAAAGTCAGAGAAGATAGTTATATTTATTTTGACTTATATCTTTGGTTTTATTTAGATATTTTAATGTTTTTTTTATATAACAGATTAGAGATGGGTAAAGGCCAAGATTATAAATAAATAAATAACTAGAGTGGGAGTCTAACTTTATAGCCACTCACTCCAACTTGCAAATTCAAGATACTAAGTAGCACAGTTGGGAGTAGATGTAAGCTCGTTAAATCCTCTTCTGTACCCCACCAAAAAACATTACAATATCATCGATGTATCTAAAATATCCTGTTATATCTGAACAAAAAGCATTATTATCATTATATTTACATTGCTTTTCATATAATCCGACATACGCGTTGGTAACAGACCCAATAAGAATTCTTATGTCCCTGCTATCAGCTGTAAAAATACCCCATTTATTGTGACTGTTGGCTGCTTGGCATGTGTTGTGCGTAATCAGGCACCGTACCTGTCAAAAAGGGGTGACGACGGGACATTATATGAACAAAATACCCTGTGACATCACAACACCGACCATATAACATCACATGGTGCAGTGTGCCGGCTGGGGACCCTAAAAGTTGATTAACTGCGCCCCTTATTATTCTGTAAAACCTGCTTAAGAACTTATGAACAAAATTAAAATTGCTGTTCCACTTAGACATAATACTAATTAAGCTGTCATAATATATAAATAAGCAATGCTAAGCAGTACTAGGAATTGTGTGTCTAATATTGGGTTTAGGTACACAAGTATTACATTTTGCAGAGTAGGTGGAACAGCACCTTAAGTCCCTAGCAATCGTCGGGTTCTGTAACAGACTATTGTATGTAGAACAGAGATTTTTTTTGTATTCCACGCTCTCTTCAGTCCATGCCGTAGCCCTTTCATTCTCCGTAATCTTCGTAAAATCATAACGCTGACTTCCCTGAAGAAGCTATCAGCACCGGCTACGCAGAAATGAAATCCGATTCTCAAATAATTGTGTTTAACACCTTTGCCACGGTACAGCTCCCCGGCGTTTAAAGGTTCCTAGATGAGCTGGTCTAGATAGAGTGCGAAGGATGTCTAAGGATAGATAAGGACGAATGACAACTAGAAGGCTCGACACACAACAATCCCGAGTCTAATTAATCGCGGCTCTCATTTTCTCAATCCAGAACGTGTCCAGAAGACATCTCCGTTGAGTTTATTTCAATTACTTTAAGTCCTCTAGCTGGGCTTTCCATGCGGGAAACGCTCCAACCACACAGTGTTCAAGTTTGGGCACACGGGAACCCACGCTAAAGACTTTAGTCTGTCTTTCATCACGAGTTATAAAGCTGGAGCAGGTAGGGTCAGGTAGATGAAACCTGAAGGGGCAGCAAGATCTTCAAAACACATCCCTCTGTAATTGAGGTTATTTATCCTTTAATAGAAATTCAGCACGCTTTGTGTGGATACAGCACATAGTAAGTCACTGGTCCTTAAAAGGTTGGCTTATAAGAATAATCTTCCATGAGCACAAGGAGGGTATTTATGATCCGGCTTATAAAACGCATTTCCGTAGTGTGACCGTGTACCATTATTTTATTTATTGGCCATTGCTCTGGTTTCCCTGGAACCTCTGGGGTTATTTTTAACTAAGAAGATGTTCAAATTGGCCCCATTGAGTATTATTTAAAATTAAATACTTTTTTTTATTTAAATGTTTTAAAATAAATGGCAAAATGCCTCTCGCCTGCCCAGAGAAAGTTTAAAGTGACTCAGAGACCAGGGGAAGCAATCAGCTTTTCACCTGGAGCCTTCAGGTCAAACCCCGAGAGTCTTTAGGTCTCCGACGGCCATTATTCAAGGTTAAACAAATAAATCAATATCATTAAGTATTTATTAATTAATCAAGAATTTTAAAATAAAGCAGATTTTTAATGGTTAATTACATTTTTTTAGATTAAGTATTTTATCTCAACCCCCAATATTATGTCTCACTTGACCCTTTGAGGCAAAAGATAGATGGCAGATGGGCAAAAGATTGGTATGATTTATTGTTTTGTGTAGATATGGTTTTATTATAACGTTTATTAAACTCAGTATAAAATAATATGTAGCCATTCCTAAGAAAAAATCAATTAATTTCCCTTAACCATATTGTCAAATATTCTATGAAAATATTTTAATTACACTGTAATTTAAACATAGACAAGATAGTTTTTCCGTGTTTATGCTTTAGTTCAACAAACTTTATATTTAACCAATGATTTAGTTCAATGAATTAGTGTAATATAGACCCAGATTAATACACTGTGTAATATTCAGTAGGAGTAAGAATATCCGGAGGAACACATTTCTCACTGTTTAATCAGCCCGTATTTTATATAAAGTACAGGGGTTTGATTACTTGTATCATAGTTTCCTTATAAAACTGTAACTGTATTTATTTGGCAATATTGGGAAATGCATGTATTCCCATTTGATGCATTTAACATCAGTTCAGATAAAAAAAATAAAGTGTCTTATAATCCAACCTCAAATAGAGGTCTGAATATAAGACTAACTTCCAGATCCCCCGCAGCGCAGAGGGGCAAGTCTGGGAATGCATTGGTCCAGGGGGTGGAATATCAGGGGGGGAAGAATGCCATATGGGGGGGTATAAGGTATATCTAGGGTGGACAGACTGACATATGTGGGGGTCAGAGTGGCAAGCCTGGGGGCAGATGTGCATAACTGTGGGGCAAGTTGGCAAATAAATGAATATAAGAAATGCATTTTTTCTCAATCATAGTTTTTATTAAATATGAAAAATATAAAACTTTTTCCCTATAAGGTTGTCTTATATTCAGGCTTTTTCTTTTTTTTCAAAATTAATATTTAAATTTTGGGGGGTCGTCTTATAATCAGGGTTGTCTTATAATCGGGCAAATATGGTACTGTATATCATGAGAAAAAGTCTGCATTATTATTCCTGCTCATGATCTCTGTCCTGTTAAGTTGCTGATCTTTTTGTATTTTCAGTAATATTATATTGATGAGTGCATTCAAAATCCTATAATTGGTTACAAAACCAAAACTTCAGCTCAGGTGCACAGATTCCAGCAGTAACAGCAGCTGCTGCGACATCATAGATCTGTGATGCAATAAAGGAGAAGCTGCGTGTATCTGTGCAGGACACAGGCGCAGATCACCACTTTGCTGGATGGATAGAGAGAGAAAGATGTTGCTGATGGTTATATTATTTCTGCTGTTGCCGGACGTTTGCCCCGCTCCGCTGCCTGCTGATCGGAATGATGATGATGACGGCAAGCTGCTAACGATGGTCACTGTACCAAAAGAGCTGCCGATGAACAGCCTGGGCGGCTCGGATATGAAATGGATCGTTATTATCGGATTAGGGGCAGTTCTAACGCTTTCCCTGTGCTGCTGCCTCGTTGGATTCCTTATCTACAGAAACCGCAAACCTGAGGAAAACGGCAGCCTGCGCCAAACCTAGGAAAGATCCGGACCAAGAATATTCCAGTTCTTACTGTCTGTGTTCGTTAAATAAAAAATATGTTGCACTTGCAACTTCGAAAGTTATTTTACTCTGTTGTGTATATGTTATATAATATAATTATATGATCATTATATATACTGTATATCATCAGAAAAGTTCTGCATGATCTAAGCTGCAATCTCTGAGTTTAGATCCCAATGTTGTTGAATGGATCAGTAAACAGAGGGTTGTAGTGAGTGGCGTATATTCGGAGCGAGGTGTTGTTACCAGTGGGGTACCGCAGGGATCTGTAGCCGGACCCATTCTCTGTAATATTTTTATTAGTGCAATATCACATGGAAACAGAATAGAGGAATTGGGGCTTCTATACGCGGTGCACAAAATGACATTTTTAACCTGTAATGTATCAATATATCACAAAATTAGGAAGCCCTGTATAACAGTGTATGTCTATATATGTACAATTCTATGTCGACATTACAAAGTACACAAATATGTTAAGGAAGCAAGAAGGATATATAACAATGTATCCATATAACATTACATGTGTAATTCTTTATAAAAAGAGAAAAATAGCAGTTATCTAGAGAACCATAGTTGTGTGTGTGCGTGTATACATTGTTATGTATGTCATGTATGTGTTATGATTGTAATAGAAAATGAATAATGCCAATATTAAAAATGTGGTTTTCTTAAGTTCTTTCTTAGAAGCATGTGGCATAGCAATTACTGTATTTGCTCGATTATAAGACAAGGGTTTTTTTCAGAGCAAATATTCTGAAAAATACCCCTCGTCTTATAATCGGGGTCATCTTATAATCAGACCTCAAATAGGTCTGACTATAAGACTAAGATCCAGATCCCCGCAACAATGTAGTTTACATGAATTAACATTTACTGGTAAAACTTTTTTCCCAAAGGTCGTCTTATATTCGGGCTTTTTCTTTTTTCCTAAATTAATATTCAGATTTTGGGGGGGTCGTCTTATAATCAAGCAAATACGGTAATCGGAGTCACCCTGTTGTGTTTAGCAGCAGTGACTGCTAAGGGATACCTCCTAAGTGTCCTTTTTTTCTTGGGAAGATCCTGATTTTTGGGCACTGTCCCAAATGGCCCTCTTGTCTCATCTCCCATGTGACCACCTTACAACTCTCTGCGGCTGAGCACACCGGGGTGGTCCTTCAGGTAAAGTGGGTGGTCATGCCTCCGATCCTACCCACTTTCACACCGGACACATCTTCAACACAGGTGTTCCGAGTTAGACCCCTGGGAATGTTGAGGGGTATGTTATGGCACTGCTCACCCGGTCATGTATGGCTAGAATGAAGATTTAACCCATCCCTGGATAGATAAAAGGGTTAGCTTAGCATAGAAAGGGTAATCAGCTGACTGAAACCCAAACTGTGCTTCCTCTGAGGTCTTAAAAGCTTATGTGTGACTCCACATCTTGTTCTGTGAATAAGTCACCCCACTAAAGGGTATAAAAAACTACTAAAGAGCATCTCCAATACGGCGGCATCTGCTTAGCATTCAGAAGTTGTGATATAAACCTGGCAAACGCTCCACAGGCTTCTGCATATCTTGATTGTCTGAAATCACAGTTCATCCTCGGGATTCATTCCTTGATGTTTTTCATTCATTTGCTACAATCCTACATTCACTAAAGTGTCCGTTCCACAGACAAAGTATAAATGATAGCTTCAAAAACCTGTGTGAAGAACTTACGAAAATGTATGGTTTACTGGGGGTAGTCTCTTCATTAAGGTAAGAAAATGTCGCCAAGTTCCTGCTCTACATCAAGTATAGAAGAACTTGTCTACCTCGTGGATCATGATGCTGGGGCAGTTTAGGGAAACCATGCAAAACTATAGTCCTCCTAGGGCTGCCATTACCAGCTTTTGGCACAACAGTCCCCCATGGTGCTTAGACAACCATTATTGGCATTGTTGGCCATTCCAGTCAAGAAGAACCACTGGATACTTTGTGCCCAAAACTTTGTGATGATTTTATCCTTTGTATAACGATACCAGGGAACTTCTGGGATATACTCATCCAGAAACCTCCTTAGAAATGGGCAGAACTAAGTCACATGAGTCAGAGTTACCTATGACAAGGTGTTTTTACCATGAATAGGTGGGGGTAAGAGTAGAAAATGGGGGTAACTGGCTAAGGAGTGGATGTAATTAAGCGGGGTGTGGGAATGCTACATGTCTTACCCCAGCCGCCCAGTATTTAGCAATAATTTAGGAATAATTTTAACCCGGTAATATAAAACAATTGTCTGGCAAGTAAATGCCTATAGCCCTTTCAACAAAAGCCTCAATAGAGCCAAAAAAGTTCTTCTCATCTGTCAGCTTTTCTTCTATTGCTGATAATCAAAGCTGTTGAGTGCCGGTTAATGATTTTTTTTTTTAGAGAATGCGTAAAGGTTCAATGTTTTTCCCCTTTTTTTTAGACTGATATTGTGTTAATTTTGTTTATTAGTAGCCTCCGAACAAATATCTTCAAATTAAAAAGCGAAAAACTATTGGAAAAACTTTCCTGTCCTGAAGTGGAAGAAATTTTCTGAATCGTGATTAACGCATTCATCTTTCACGCTGGATATGTGAATTGTAAGCTCTTTAGGTACCACTGATAAGACATGGAAATGAAATTCTTTAGGCAGGTTTTTTTATATATATATATATATGAAACTACAGATACCTGCGTTTAATCAAATTACTTGTGAAAATGGGTTTGCGATCTATAGCAGATACAGTATGAAGGGCGGTGAAGGATTGCGCAATCATAAAAGACCTCGAGAAAATGATATCTGTCTCGGGCATAAATTAAAGTAAGATCTTATGTAAAAAAGGGATGATGCGGAAATAGAACAGGTCAATTTGCGTATTAATGGCATCCCACGTATGCTTTAGAACTGTTGTTTCGGTGGAAAAAACTAATTCTATTTTGCTTTATTGGAATGTGAAGGTTAAAAGATCTTGACTAGCGGTTCGGGGACTCATCATCAATTAGAATAAAATAAGGTTGCCCTATGTAGTGTCAGTCTTCATATTTCTAGGTTTTAGCAGGATTAACCACTTTGGTTCAAAAGGATTATATACTGTGCTAGTCGTTTCGCAAACTGTGGACCTCTAGCTGCTTTAGACCTCTTTGTCCAATATGGCTGAATTTTTTTTATCGGAAAAATAAATTACTTATAGTAAAAAATATATAAAATACAATTATATTGAAAATTTACATTTGAAAAGTATGAATATTCTAATAAATGAATACAGGATTTTTTTCAATTAAAATGGTGCTGTGAATTTCTTAGTTTACAAATAATCCATCATTGGTTCGCATGCACATCAAACGCTAGTTTCTAACCCTTTTCTTGTGGTCCGTCTGTCAGGTCGGTGGTCACTGTATAAATCAGTGCTGTTACATTTTAATTATTATGTAAAAAAACAACAATTACGTTAAAATTGACAATATACAAAACCCCCCAAAACACTGGGACAGTTATTTATGGTTATGAAGCCCCAATAAAGGTTCGCTAGCCACAACAGGGTCACTCTGGGTGGATAAGACTGAGGCAGTCTGTTTGCCCAACACATACAGTAAGCGAAGGAGATACAGGGAAAGATTATGAATATTGGCAAAGTGAACCTGTGAAACAAAGTAAAAACAGCAATTCTCCCAAATGTTCTTACTTTGGTTTTTTTTTACCAAATTGTTGTTTTTTTGCACAAAACAGGCTGCAAGGAATATCCTCAGAGAATGCATAGGAAATATTTTGACAGTGTTTCTTTAAATAGCTAGAACTCCATTCTTGAGAGTATTTTTTTCTTTTTTTTCTGACTTTATTTAGTTATTTTAATATTTCTCCTACCGTTGGTAAGGGTAGGGGGGTCATTATATCTGATCATTTTTTTTTTATACAAATAAGTGATTGTTACAGGCCAAGACTGACCATCCCAAGTACATTTATTGGCGCTCACACAGCAGATCCTGCCTTTATCGCGTGGCTGGCGCACAAATGTGAGAGCAAAGAAAGCGGCCATCACTTCATCAGTCGCTGTGGTAAAAGAGTCGATTTACGGTAAATACCCATTCCGATGGGTGAAGCTACTGAACCCACAACACTTGGGGAACTTAACATATCCGCTTTAATAATAACTGTAGTCTTGTCCAAAGTCCTTTCTTTTTTGTTGCCAAGCTCTTTGGCCAGGTCCTTGGACATTTTTGTTAGTTTTTCCAGTTTTAACTCATTTTAAATACTTTTTTTTATTCATAGTGGGGTGGCGGTGTGTACCTGTGGTCCTCAACACAGTCGAAGCAAGCGTGTCCAAGGAAGAAAGGTGAACTATGTCTCCGACGCGCTTTCCTCCATGCGCCCTTTCTAGTTGACTTAGTAGTGATGAGGTCAGGCCTGGACGTTAAGTTATTTTCCGTTTCCATAACAAGACTTCCGCCTACAAAGAAAACATAGCGGCCTACGAAAAAAATGGGCTGAAATCTCCTCAATTTAGTAATTATTAAGTCCGCTCCCTTAAAACATTAATATTTTTACATCTTATTATGATTTTAGCAAAAAAATAAAGTGTCAACTTCTCAGTTGGATAGGAAACGGTGCTTCTTAATTGACATTGACAGAATATTAAGGATAAAAGAAATGAACTGTTACTGTTTTAAAATTCCATAGCTTAAAAAAAAGCGTCAAAACACCCCGAACGCATTTCCATGTAGAACTGGCCTTTTTTTGTTAATTGAAACTAGCTGGCTCCACTTTTGTGCAAAGGGAAAACAATTTTGCATCCCAGAAATGAGTTGTAGCTCTGTGATTAAACGCACGGTCTTCGTAATCTAGTACCGAGCCATTATGGAGAGTTTACTTTCCCTTCAATTAACAATCGTGACTACATCAATGCCAGACCTCTGACTCGTTTCGCTTTGAGTCTAGCGAGCTTGGCAAAATCTATGTAATTGAAACATTTATTTTCTTAATGGATACATCTCTCTCCAAAGTCCGCTCACTCATGCCTGTCCTTTCAGAAACAGATTTCTCTGTGAGTTCTTCTCGTATCGCAAACTTGAATATTTATGTCTTGTTGAGGAACATGGCAATCGGTGACCACTCCTTTATCATAACTTAGTTCATTTATTAAAGCTACCTGTAACTTTTTCTTTTATATTTTTTATTAGTATATTGGAGGTATATGTTTCAGTATATTGTATAGAACACTGCTGAGATCTGTGGCAAACTAGCTTCATTCTGTTTGCTTTCTTCTCCTCATCTTGGGGCTGGACTGGCCATCTGCTTACACCGGGCAAATGCCTAGTGTGCCGCTGGCCAACATCTCTCCATACGCACCGAATCTGCCGCTCCAGCTACAGTGTGCAGCCACTGGCTATGCATAAAAACATATCATGCGGACTCTCATATCGGCTGCACTTACATCGTTGGCGGCCGTCAGCCTTAAAAGTCCAACACAGCCCTCATCCCACCCTCACATAGGCTGCCAGGAATGGTAACCAGTAAAATAATAAAACAATGATGCAGTTGGGATGCCTTCTCCCGTGGTATACACATAGAGCATAAAGATTATATTTTTTATATATATATATATATATACATACAGATTTTTTATATATACCATGAAAAAGTTATTTTTGAATATTTTTAAATTAACTGTGTGTTTTTTTTGTTTTCGCTACATGTATGTAACTAATGGAACTAAAACCAATTATAACACCTACTGTCCATAATGTCATATTGGGGTCTGCTGCTACATATTTTTGGACTTGTTACATTGAAACAGTGAAGTTAAGTCATTCCTTTTATTACACTGGATTATTTCAGACCATGGACAGCTCAAAAAGGAATACTTATAGTTTTCTTTGTTTCTATTAGGAACATACATGTAGAGAGAAAAGAAAACCCCATCCGGTTAATTCAAAAATATTCGAAATAATGGGTATTCAAAATATTCAAAGACGAATGGCTTTTCCATTTTCATAGAGAAATTTTTGAAGGTATATTCAAAAAATGTGTGTGTATATATATATATATATATATATATATGTTTTTTTTATGTGCAATGGATGTATATATGTATATATTTTTTTATTCTGTCTAATTACAGACAAAAATATTGGTTTAATTTGTGAAAACTTAACGTACAGTGCATTGGAAATATTTATATATTATTATTATTAATAATAATACTATTAAGTATTATAAAATATAATTTCTCTATTGTCAGTGTGAACTTCTCCACCTCACAGATATCATACGTCTTTTTTATTATGATTTTTTTTATACACTCATCTTTAATGCAAAAGATTAAACGTGTTGTCTTTAATTAGACAACTGAGTTATTTGTAATGGTTCTATGAAAGGGAATATTTAATTTAGCAGCATTCTCGTAAACCGAGCCCTATGTGTGTGTATCCTTTGAATTGTATTGGAATTCGTCTTCAATAACATTTTCTTTCTAGAAGGATTTTACTTGAATGTGGAAAGATATGATTTAAGGTTCTTCATAACTCAGATCACCAAAGTTCAAAGCAAACCCTTGGGTAGCTAAGTATTTCCTTCTCGTCTCTGATTTTTTTTTTCCTTTCTTTGTGCATTGATTTGCTGAAAATAATGATTGCAGGTGAAAGCAAAAAAAACTTTTCCATAAGCCGTAAAGATAAAGTATAAAAGCTGACAAAGAAAGCTATATGTCCTTCAAATTAATGGGTAGGTTTTCTAAAAAGAAGAAGAGAACATTGTTACAGAAAACCATGGACATCGGACACAACAAAGGGGGTAGTCGAGGAAATTCACAGCTAGGCTTGGCGTTTTTATCCAAATAAAAATCCAAATTTCATGAATGGGTCCAAACTTACTACTGGACTTTATAAAATGTTTTGAAAAATATGGGATTTAGGTTAAAACCTTTCACAGTAGAGCATGAGCATCAAATATGTCATACAACCAAGAAAATAGATGCTTCCTTACAAAAAAAAAATGTAGAATGTGTGTTTTTCCCCCGAATAATTTCAATATGTTAACCCAGTGAGGATTGCCATGGTAGGATCTCTCTGAGTTAGTACATACCTGACCCTACCCGAGATTGTGGCACCTAATGTGTGATTCCATATGTAGTATGGGTGCGCCATATTGGAAATTAGCATGGAAACTGCTCTTGGCATTTTAAGCTCAACTCAGCCAATTTAAGGAACCATTCTTTGGAACATGTAATAACGTTTTATGTACAGCTGGCACTTGCCCAATGGCAAATGCCGGATCTAGCGTTTGACTTGGTCTCTCTCTCACAGGGGGCTATTAGAGGGATACGGAAAGAAAACATTAATCAAATCAAGTATCAAGTATTGACTTAAATAATGTTTGTAACCTAGGAATTGTACATTAATTTTTACAGTCTTACAAGGATGGTAAAACAAAATGACCTAGCCACAAAATACATATTTAATACCGGTATATACAAAAAAACAGTATATATATATATTTACAACACACACACAAACACATATATATATATATATATATATAGTGTGTGTGTGTTTTTAATGCAATAAAAAACAATATAAATTCTGACTTTAAAAAAGAGAATATTTTGCCAAGTTTTTTGGTATCCTACAAAAATAGCAGGATTTCTGAAAGGTTTCAGTTTGAAACAATCTGCAATTATTTTATCAATATATAACATTTCTAATCTGGCACTAGGATATAAGTTTCCAAAAAAAAACAACATCATATCTGTGTCTAATTTATATTGAAGACAAAGAAAATATAAAGTAAATAAAAATAGGACATGGTAAACATCGTACATTCCTACTCTTTTTAAAGTTCAAATCTGAGCACGGATCATGTTCTTCAGAGGCAATATTCCCAAATAATAATCTCAACGATCCACTTCATCCTCTGAAGCCATCTGTGAAGTAGCACCGCTCCAGCTCTTTATTGATAGTTCACGCAGAGTATCTTATGACATTGCCGTACTACTTGAGAAAATGTATTCAGTAATGGCAACTCTTATTGAGCGGTATTTAAAATACTTTCTAAAACTTTTTTTTTTAAAGACTTGAAAAAAGGTTTTAATACTCCTGGGTTTTTATTATTCGCGCATCTGCATAAATTATTCATATAGGAATCTAATAATGTTTCGAGGGAGACTGTCACTATAAATGAAAGGTGAGTGGGATTGTATTGTTAGTTGGTTGTATGAATGGTATTGTAAGGCACGTTAATCTGGAAGTAGACTATGGCAGCTCAAGTTATTTGAAACCTGATTGCTTAGAATATTATAAGTTACATTATTTTAATTTGTAATCTAAGATAATAAAAAGCTGGTATTGAATAAAGTGGGGAACTGGGCAGTTACGTGGCAGGTGAAGTTCAACATGGATAAAAATCATGTTATGCATTGGTGGATAATCATGTAAACATGGATGGATGGATAGATAGATACTTCGTGAGAATGATGTCATTAGTCAGTGTTCCTTTTTCATGCAGTAGATTTTGAAAAGATTCTTGTTATCAGCAGTCAGTCGACATAAAAACACTGAAAGGTCTGAGACATTATTACAGAACCATTGGGCATTTAAACACATAATCATCAACTCTATAACCTGTTGATGTCTAACCTTCAAGCCAAAAGAGCTCTTCTGCTCGTGATGATGCTATTGTGGTAATAACTACATCTACAATCCTTATTTAGTGGTAAATAATTTAGTGTAGAACAAAGTGCCCTTTTTTAGGCCACAGTACATATGTTGACATTGAAAGAGTTAATTTGCTTCTCGTATACCGTGTTTTGTTTTGCACAGGGTGTTTATTACATTTTCTGCAGTGTCTTACATTTCTTTAGATGTATTGTGTGGATTCTAGACACTGTTACAATGTACGTGTAAAATATATATCCCTCTAAATCTTGCTAATAAACCGTGCACCCCGTCGTATCACTTAGTAGAAGATGTTTTCTATTGATTTCAGTGTTTATTTTATTTTTTAATCGGTCGCAGTGCGTGATGATGATAGAACTCGTGATCGCCATTTGGGGTTTAGCCATGGAGCTGAACTGGAACACCCTGCGTTTTCCACCACCGTTAGCACCGATTAAGGTATAGATGAGTAACTCAATTGACCCTGTGCATTCTTAATTTATAGTATTTGATTGCCCTCCTCGATTGTAGAGCTAAGCAGCACGACAGACCCTTTCATGGAATTCTTATACCGCCAGAAGTTGGGCACCCAATTTGCATTCATTAGAACAAAGCTGGAACACTAATGCTTAGAGTTACGCTATTGTTCTTGATTGCTGTGGGCTCATTAGCAATGGATGTGCTCCCTGAGATTAGCTATAATTAAACTGTGAAATTAGGTCCTTTGCCTCCAAGTTAAGACACCATACGAGGCTGTCACGGGGCTCTTTGGCTCCGTTCATCGTGCCTTACCCTTGGCATGGGCACGGGGCAGTGTACAAATAATAGGGGCATTGAGTTGAATCTGTCTTTTGGACACTTGGCAGGCGAGTGTTGTCATGACAATGACAAGGGGAAGAATAAAATCCCACTAGCTGTGCTTAATGGAGATGATGAAAAATTATGGCAACATTACTGCAAGTTTTTTTTGTTTTTTACCATTCCTATTGACACTTGTAACCTTAAGCCTAATGAGCCAACAAAATTGTGACAGTAATTGCGCCTTGATAAATGTAGTAGATGTAACGGAAAAAAAAATAGTTGCTTAAAAGATATACAAATTTGGTTTGCCGAGTCCTGTTTCAGAACAAAGATTTGCATCGGCCTCGGAAATCTCACATGGGGATTCTGTACAGTCGAGGCCAAAAATGTCTCTAATCTTTAATATTTCTACCAAAGGTTATTTAAACATAATTAAGGGAGGTACATTAAAAAAAAACACCAAACAAATAAAAAAGGTAAACTATGTTTGCGCTTATTATGTTTCAGCAGGTTTTTTGTGGCTTTGTTTTTTCATAGACTTTTTTTTTTCACTTATTGCACACTGAACATTTTGCTTTTCTTTGTAAATAAATGTATGAAATATAATTTTAAGGAGAAAAATAGGTTTATGTATCAATTGTGTGTGCTTTACGGACAATTATGGCCAGCTGAGAAGAAAATTTATTTTCTAGAGAATCAGTGTATGCTCAGTGCTGGTTTGAATAAATTCAGATATTTTGAATACTTTGACTTTCGGACATGCATCATGTCAGGACCTCACGGCTGGCTTCAGGGCAATCTTCGTCCTCTAGGTGGCATGATGGGGTCCTGCCCCATTCCCTGATCCACCTTAGATGCCTCCTTAGCCACATCTTGGATTCTAGTCCTTGAGCCTTGAGTCTTCCATAGTGCCTCGTTGCCTTCTTCCCAACGTCATGCACCTAGTGATCTTTTGGATGCAATTTTGGGCTAGATTTAACAATATTCTTGACCTCAGCTCTCCATTTGGCATCGCATGAACTCCACCTGCCCTGACCCTTTTGGCTTTATATCTATACTTTGCTACAGTTATTCCTGGCCTGACTTTTGGCTTGTTACCTGAAGTACATTTGTATTGGTTTGTGAGTAGGGTTTTTCTTAGGTCTTGTATCCTGCAGGCTCAACCAAAAGAACATTCTACTAATAAATTCTGAAGACCTACCACTCAACCCAAAACAAAGCTCCATCTATAGACTTTGAGATTGTTGATGGTCACCAATGTTCTCTTGGTGGTGGTGCTCACTATTTCATCTGTTGTAAGTATCGCTCTACTACTGGAAGGTCTTGAGAAAAAGTTAAATGTGTTATGTAAAGGTTGTAAAGCTCCTATTTTCTACTAACAGCTTTTTTTTTATTGCATTTGGAAATGTTTGTTTTTGAGAACTTTTAACATATCTTTTGTTCCATTTAAGATTCTGTGAACTTTTGTATCTTGCTGCATTATAAATCTCACAGCAGGGGACACACAGTGCCGAATTTTGGTACAAAATTGATTGTGGAGATGGCGATTGGCCATTATGAGCTCTCCATTTTACATAGGTTTATTTTTGTACAAGTCTACAAAAACACTTTGCAATCAACGTATTAAGAATCGCAGGATTTGTTGATGAAAATGTTCAAAAAAAATATGGAAAATTATTTGTTTCGAGCGTTGTTTGTCATAATTATTTCTGTTCTTGAATAGTAATTAGCCTATATCACAAAACACATAAATTATTGCATTGTCCACAATGATATAAATTGGTCTAATTATACAATAGGTTTCTGTGCTGTTTTGTGCTAAACCCAGGCTGGAAACATTGTGTACTCAATTAAATGTAGCACCAACGCAATAATACATGATTTGGTTTCCTGACAACGGGAAAAATATGTTACCAGCTTTTTATAGGCTTGAGGCAGAAATATGGTGAGCCCCATAATTATTATTTTTTAGGTTTGATCAAAAGTTCCTGGTCCATACCCGAATATTATGTTTGCTTCCCTTTTTAAATCGCTGAATCTTATACTCAATCAAAAATACACCAGCCTCCTGATACATTACCTTGGAGAGATGTATTTAGTGGGATATAGTTTTCTTTTCTAGTGGGTGTATTTCTTAACACTTTTACAAATGCGGCTATTAATTATAACCATACCTGATCATTCTATGGGTTTGCCCTGGAGTCTGCGGGTGAAGCCCTGTTACCCAAGGTCTCCGAGTCACTTTCTTCTTTCTCTGGGTAGGGAAGCTGCATTTGGCCACACCCACTCCTCATCTACTCTCTGCCCACTTTACCCTGCTCCATGCCTAGCCCCTCCCACTAAAAGCTGTTTGAGGGAACCCCCACCCACTACTCATGGCTAACCCCACCCCTTCACGAAACCAGTTGCCCAGAAGAGGAAGGGCGCTGCATCGTCCTTACAGCCGTATTTACACACGATAACTGTGGCTATTCTTTAAAAATAAAAATGGAAAACCTCGTGGAGCAAATTACACATTTCTTAAGTGTGTGCTTGTATTATCTGGACTGTTCCACCAGAAACAGGATAGTTTGGAAGTATCATGTAGGGAAGTATGTAAAGTTGATTGGGTGGACTGTTGGAGGAGGGTGATTTATGGGTGCTGGACATGAGACATGAGCCTAGAATATTTCTCCTTCATGTCTTTATTACGTCTAGGATTCTACAATATGATTTTATATCCATATCTGGGAACTCTCAGGGGTTTTCACCAGATCTCAGGGTCTTGGGGTGAAGGGGGGAGATTCTCAATTTAACACCGTTTGTCACCGGCTCCTTCCTATTCTGTAATGCAGTGATCATATATGGGACTACAATTTGGAGCTTTTGCTACCAATATGTCACGGTTGATATCCCTGCTTGAATGCAGGTGACTCAATTAACTGTATCTTTAATTAATAAGTCAAGGTTTCCACGAGGAGCAGTGTTGGAGCCATTTGGTAAGTCGAAACATAGAAGCTCCATGACGGACCATTAAAGGGTTAATATGTCACGAGTCTCGGTGGCAGCTCACTTAGAAAGTTCCCAGGTATCATTATATTCCAGCACAATAGAACATCAAATAGAATCATTAGTGGAGAGGTCTGTATCACAAGCTAAACAGACCTTCACATTGGATAACACCCCTGGCAGATGTCGCCCCTTTCACCAAGGGGGGAAAATGATGGCCCTGACATGCATAAAAAAAATATTCTGGTGCAAAAGGAGAAATATGAACAAAATTTCTTTTTTTTTTTTCCTTGCAAACCTTCCTTCAGAATTCTTAGCGACAAACAATAAAGTACTAAGTGCATAAATAAATGATTATGTACATGCACAGTGTGAATTCAATGAACACTGGAGCACCGGCACAAAGAAGTCTGGATGTGGCTGGATTCCAGCGTTCTCTAGTAGAACACCATGTACCGGCAATGAAAGAATAGCAGAACTCTGTATATCCTAGGGTCTTCTTACCCTCACAACTTCATTGGTTAATCTTATACAAATGTATACATATTTCCATATGACCAACCAATAAGAAACAAGCAAAGAGAAGGAGTTGAAATACCTGTTGATAATTTCAAAAGCTAAAATTGGGACATTTGGTTTAGGGGGGGTATAGTTAGAGCACATGTTTCCCAACCCAGTTCTCAAGGCACGCATGGTCCAGGTTTCTATTATCTAATAATTGTAATAGAACCTTGTAATCAATAAATTCCGTCAAGTTACTTTGTTTTGAGGACTGGTTTGGGAAACAATGGGTTAAAGGCACAGGTTAGGCGGCAACCGCTTTACCAAGGCTTATTAGGTGAGTTGTGAGTTATCAGTTTGTAAATTATAGGATCAGCTTGTACAGAGTAAATACAAAGTGGGTTCAATGTTATATATTATTTATATATATATGTTTATATTTTCTTCTGTTGACAAAATTCAGACACAAAACTGTTCATACGTTGCACATTCATCACCATGGGCAGGTAGGAAAGGGCAAGCAGCGTGTAGCTCACATGGAAAAGACAGAGCCTTCCATCCAAGAAGAAGGGATGGGAAAGGCAGGGAGGGAGAACTGTGTTAGTTGCATAGATAACAGAGAGGGGAGAGAGTCAGTGTGTGTGTATGAATGTGTTAGAAATTGTGACATGGTGAGATGTGTTTAGAATGTGCAGTGTGTGTGTAAGATGAATATGTGTAAGTGTATGGTGTTAGAGTGAGTTTGCATGTTAGTATGTGCATGTGTTTTAGTTATGAAGAGAAGGACATAGAATAAATACAGCACTCAGCCACTACTAACCCTAAGCTCACCCGTGATTGCACAGTTGCTGTTCTGCACATTTTTTAACCGTTTTTTGCGACAACTTTATGAATACTTAATTAAGACATTTCTATAAATTCTTTTGAAGCTGCTGAAGTGGTTTAAAATGTACTAAATGAAAACTGCTGTTTTTGAAAGGAATATGATATTGATGCATAGATGGCTGTTTAACCCCTTGGGTTCTAGGGGATAGTTACAATTCTTAGCTTTCTGGCACTCAATGAGTTACTGAGTATCCCCCATGTTTCCTTACTATAATCAGAGAGTTTTTTCCCCATCTCTCTCTTTTTTTTTTAATTAAGGCAGCGTGGGTTTAAAATTAAATGTCAAATATAATTTAACATTTAAAACATGAAGGGACTGACTGTGTTCTTGGAAAAAGTGACAGGTCTTCTGCTGAGTAGCTAATTGGTATGTGCCCAATAATGTGTTCAAGGGTAGAGAACATTTCTCCTAACAAAATATTCAGAACAGAAACAGTCACCCACAACAGTAATTATTAGCACAACCCAAGGATGTGTTATTTTTAAATCTCCGGAAGTAGCATATGAATTGTATGAGCCAGCAAAAAAAAAAATCCCCAAAATAAGCTAATTTATGTTTAAAAAATAAAAAAAAAGCTTTTTTAAAAATTGAAAACATGCATGGATAGGGCATATGGCTCCTGAATCTAAGACGAGACCAACGACTAGATGGGGAGAACGGCCCATATCTGCCCTCAAATGTTTCTATGTATTGGTATTGATCATTCCCAATCAGAATATCAATCAATCATCTCTGGGTAGAGGCTCTGATGCGACGATAAATAATAAAATTACAAAAATGTGCACTTTTGCTCTTTTTCGTCTATAACACTAAGCTGTATTTGCATTGCAGATAAAGATTAAATCTGATGGGGTTTTTTTTTATATATAAACACAATTATTTGGCCCTGTAAAAGACCTCAACTACAATTCATTGCGTGGGGAGAGCATCTGCGTTATCCCAAAAACCACATATTTAAAATAAGAATTGAATAATTGCTAAAAATCTACATGCAGATTTAGTTGCAGACATCCAAAAATATATAATATGGCATTAAAAAGTAGCGTTAGATGAATAACACAATATAAACAATGGGAAAGTTTTTGGGGTTTTTTTATTGGAAGTTTCATAATAATGATAAAAAATATTTTGTATATAAAAATATATAAAATGTGTCTACCTAGAATACACAAAACTAGAATTCACACCGGCTTTAATTTTCTATATTCCTTTTGGGGTCTTTTATAGCTCTGTGTACAGTCACAGCCTGACAAGTGCACATTTTTTTGTTATGTATATAGAAAAATAGATATTTAGTGGACTTTTGGTGGGTTTACAATCATTTTGTTTTTGGAGCGTCAGGAAAGGGTATGTTTTCCGATTAGCCGGACGCCCCTCTGGAATTTAAAGGGTTACAACTGTTTGTGAATATGGAATATAAGGCGCGATGCACGGCTTCTGCCTGTGCCATTGTCATTAAGATTGATTGATACAGAATTATATGGGAAATCATCTGCTATTCGTTGTTTGACCTGCCAAATCTAATGTATCAACTGATTAACCCTCACCTGCTGTGTGATGCCTCCGTGATACCCTCTCGTGTTGACAGAGCACGGGAAAATTAATCATACTTACAGGGAAGACAGAGAGACAAAGGCTTTTCGGGTCAGGGAAGGCATTACAATATTACTGGATGGTGGGACCTTTAAAGGAGCAGATGTTTCCAAGGAGAAGTAATTTATTTTTCTTAAGTATGCACTGTACCATACTGTTAGGGCTTTCAAAGGTCCCCGGCTATTTTTTTTATTTTATTTGTTCTTTAGAAAAGAGATCTACAAAAAAAGCATACTTTTTAGTAAACATCAGAAAAAAAAAGTTAGTTAAATCAATCATTGTAAAAAAAAAAAAAAAAA